>JADZMA010000277.1:0-38628 GCA_020796225.1 Arion vulgaris
TTGCAGCCCATTTTTGGGGGGGATTGCCCTTTCCCCAACCGCGGCCCGGCGGAGGGGAATTTTTTCGTTTCCCCTTCCGCTTTTCCCTTCTTTACATCCCCCCCAAATCTATTCTAAAATTTTTTTAATTCTCATCTTTTTGACGCCATATCAATTGTGGTTGTGGGGCCCCGGGGAAAAGGGAATGAAAACTGCCCCCTTAAAGGGGGCGGAAGGGATGAGGTACGGATCAGGAACCCCAAAGAAAAAAAAGAGGCAGAAATATTTTAAAGGCAGTAACGACACAACAAGTTTTAATGATCATAAAATCAAAAAGGGGGAAAGCAAGGGTCGAAAAGGACAGAAGAAGAATGAGAAAAATTCATTTATTGATTGACTTGAAATGAACTCAGACTGAAACAAAATATACAGACGATTTGATTAGACTCCTCTTCCCAATGAGTTACGATCTCCAACCAAATTTCACACAATACATGCGATGTTAATTATTGAAAGAAAACCCTATTTAAAACAACAGTTAGAAAGTTTTTCCGGGAAAAACGTCTTTGAGATTTTGCTTCAGAGTCGAAAGGAAAAAAAAGGAGTCGAGGAAACCCCTACCATTATTTTAAAGTTGAGTTAAAAAAACCCAAAGAAAAAACCCATGTTGTTGCAACTAAACCTCACGCGAAATTTTGACCATAAATTCTTCAATGTTGACTTTTTTTTAAAAATGTTATGTTTTTTAAAAGACAAACCCCGACAGGACAGCTAAAAACAAAAGAAACCAACTGGGGCAAACTGATTTTTTCAAATTTTTTACGTTTATGGGAGTAGATCAAATTTCTGTCTTTTTAAAAAAATAGACTAAATTTTATTGATCCAAGGAATGCACAATCAAATAAAAAACTAAAAACAATTTAGGGGTTTGAATCTGTCAGCATTTTTAAACTGTAGGGGGATATAAATGAATTTTTTTTTGGGAAAAAACCTTTTAGAGGGGGCCCGGGGGAAAAAAAGGGGGGAAAACAACGCTTTCCTGTTTTTTATTTTGTAAAATGGAAAATAAAGGGGGGTGAAACAACAGAGAGAGAGAGAGAGAAGGAACATGATCAATAACAATTGTTCTGTTTACTTTGTAGAGGGGAAAAATATGGTGGGGGGTAGGAAAAATACAGAGAGAGAGAGAGAAGGGAAAACATGGGAAAAACCATTTTTTTTAAAAAATTTTGGGTTTGGGTTTAAAAAAAAAAAAATTTTTAAATTTGTTTTTTGGGGAAAAATAAAATGGGGGGGGGGAAAAAACAGAGAGAGAGAGAGAGGAGAGAAGGGAAAAGATATATAACAACCTTTTTTCCCCTTTTGTTTAAAAATTTTTGTAGTTGGGGGAAAAGAAATAAAAAAAGGTTTTCAGTGTGGAAACATAAAGAGAGAGAGAGAGAGAGGAAAGATCAATAACAATTTTTTCTTTTTCTTTGAAGGAAGAATATGGTGGGGAGAGAAACATACAAAAAGAGAGAGAGAGAGAAGAAAGATCAATAAAATTGCTTGTTACTTTGAGGGGGAAAACAAAATTGGTGGGTAGGAAAATAAGAGAGAGAGAGAGGAAAATCAAAACAACTTGCTACTGTTTATTTTAGGGAAAAATATGGTGGGGAAAATACAGACAGAGAGAGAAAACAGAGAGAGAGAGAACTGGGAGGAGAGAGAGAGAAGCCCACACAGAAACATTTTGCATTATTTACTTAGTACTGTGATAATTTGGGATCATCCCCCCAATGAACGGTTTAGGAGCTAATTCCAGGTCACAGCCATCCGACAGCCCCGGAGATCGCAGTCATTTTCGAGAACGGTTGTTTTGGGAGGCCCCTTTGCAAACGTGGTGATTTTTCCATTTTTAGATTTTCTTCTGGGCCCTTGTAAAAATGATACATGGTCGAATTTTATTTGATTTTTCATTATTTCTTTTTTTTTATTTTTTTTTTTGTGTGCTTAATATGTATGTTATAATAATTATAATATGAAGAGAAAAAAATATATTAAACATGAGATGAAAAAAAAGTTATATATTCTTTTTTTAATTTATTGTTTTTTGTTTTTTCCCCATTTATTTTTGTTTTCATTTATTTGTTATTTTTACAGTTTTTCATTAGAAATTTTTTAATGTCTTGAAAGTCGTCCTTTGTAATTGTTTTTTAAAATTTCGTCACCCGTTGTTCGTTTGTTTGAAAACCTTGTTGGTCGAAACGGCTTATATTTCATTTTTTTTGAAATTTGTCAAACTATATTTTGGTTTTGTTTGCAGATAAGATAGGCACCGCGTATTTTTTATTTGTTGATATAAATTATCTGTTTTCCCCCCCCCCCGTTTTGTTTTTTGGTTTACTTTCCCTTTTTTTTTTTGGTTCTTTAATACAAAAAAAGAAAAATCATAAAATACAAAACATAATTGTAAGAAATCACATTTCAATACAAACATAATTGTAAGAAATCAAATATATTTAAAAGTGAAAAATTTTTTTTAAATAGAAAGATAAAAAAGGGTTTAAAACTTTTGAAAAAAAGTTTTCGAAAAAATAATAAAAATGAAAATTTAAAAGGG
The DNA here is from genome assembly GCA_020796225.1 of Arion vulgaris. Classification (NCBI taxonomy): domain Eukaryota; kingdom Metazoa; phylum Mollusca; class Gastropoda; order Stylommatophora; family Arionidae; genus Arion; species Arion vulgaris. The sequence continues at coordinate 2,582 of JADZMA010000277.1, forward strand.
AGAAATTGAGAAAGTCAAAATATGACAAACTTTAAGGAAAAAAGAGGGAAATGGGCCCCTGAGGAGAAATGATCAAAGAAAAAAAGAGGCATTGAAGGGGACAAAGGGTTCAAGAAAGAGGGAGACCAAGAGACCCGGGAAGTTTTTGCAGAGGGAAAAATCGTAGTTCCAGGAGGAGAATGACGATTTAAGAAGAGGGGTTTTGGAGACATTGCGGGGGACCCTTCAAGTATAAGGAGAGAAAAAAAAATTATCATATGACTGCTGCTTCACTTCCGTTTTCCTTCTCTAGATAGATTAGAACCACCATTGCCCAGGCCCCGTGTGGTGCCCGGGGGTTTGCTCTGTGGGGGGTTTTTTTTTGGGGGTTAAGCCATGTTCCCCCTTATTTTTTTTTCCCTTTATGGTTTTAAATTAAAGTTTAACCTTTTTTTGGTTTTTTTCCCTCCTTTTTTGTGTTTTTTTTTCCCCTGTTTTTTTGTTTTCTCCTGGTTTATCTGTTGCTTTCCTTTTTTATATTTGTTTTTCCTGTAAGCTTTTTTTTTGTTTTCCTGTGTTTATTTTTGCCCCTTTTTTTTTCCCGTGTTTATTTTTTTTGTTTTTTTTTTTCCCCTGTGTTTATCTTTTTTTTTTTGTTTTTTTTTTCCCTGTTTTTTTTTTTTTTTATTTTTTCCCTTTTTTTTTGTTTTCCTGTGTTTATCTGTGTTTTCCCTCCCTGTTTTTTTTTTTTTATCTGTTGTTTTCCCCTTTTCCCTGTGTTTATTTTTTTTTTTGGTTTTTTCCCCTGTTATCTGTTGCTTTCCCTTTTCCCTGTGTTTTTTTTCTTGTTTTTTTTTTTCCCGTTTTATCTGTTGTTTTCCTTTTTTGGTTTTTTTTTTTATCTGTGGCCCTGTTTTTTTATCCTTTTTCCCTTGGTTTTCCTGTGTTTATTTTGCCTGTTTTTCTCCTTTTCCCGTGTTTAATTAGTTTTCCCTGTGTTATCTGTTGTTTTCCCGTGTTTATCTGTTGTTTTCTCCTCTGTTATTGTGTTTTCCCTTGGTTTTTCCCTTTTCTGTTTTCCCGTGTTTATCTGTTTTTTTCCCCCTGTTTATCTGTTTTTTTTCCCTGTGTTTATTGTTTTTTCCCCGTTTTTTTTTCCCCTTTGTTTTTCCGGTTTTTATCTGTTGTTTTCTCCCTGTTTTATATTTTGTTTTTCCCTGTTTTTTTCCCTGGGTTTTTCTCCTGTTTTTTTGGGTTTTTTGGCTTTTTCCTTTTTTATTGTTGTTTTCTCCCTGTTATTTTTTTTTATGTTGTTTTCTCCTCTTTTATTTTTTTTTGTTTTTTTTCCTGTGTTTATTGTTTTTTTTTTTTCCTGGTTTATTGTTGTTTTCCCTGTTTTTATTTTTTGTTTTCTTTTTTGTGTTTTTTTTATTTTTTTTCCTGTTTTATATTTTTTTTCCTGTTTATATGTTGTTTTCCCCCCTTTTTGGTGTTTATTTTTGTTTTTTTTTTTTTTTCCTTTTTATATATTTTGTTTTCCCTTTTTATTTTTTTTAATATTTTTTTTCCTGATTTATATTTTTTTTTTCCTGTTTTATATTTGTTTTTTTAAGAAGGGGAGAAGGACCAATGGGGGGGATGGGGGGGAAAAGGGGGGATGATAATAGGAGTTTGCTTCAAAAAAAACAAAAGAACCCAATTCATGTGGGCCAACAAGGCGAATTTTAGAGGCAAAGAATGGGGAGCTTTGTTCTTTTCCCGTTCAACCCATGTTTTCTTCCCCCATTTCAACCCATGTTTTATTTGGAGCGCTTTTCCACCAGGTCCTTTGGGGAGAGATGTAAACGCCATATTGAAGAATTTACCCCAACCCCTTCCATTTTTTTTTTAAGAGGTCTTAATTGATCAATCAATCAATCAACAATAATCAACAACAATCAATCAATCAATAACAACAACAATCAACAATCAATCAACAAAATTTCAACAATCAATTCAATAAACAATCAATCAATCAAAAACAAAAGGGAAAAGAAGGGGTAATATTTTATAAGGGGTTGACATCTGACGAAAAATTGAAATATTTGTCATTTGTAATGACCCATAAACGGATAAGAAATTTTTCTTTTTTTGGTCGCTTGCGACCTTTTTCCCAGTTTCGTGGTTTTTTTTGTTCTTGGCAAAAAATTTTTTTTTTTGCTCCTTAGTGGTGGGGTATCGTTTGTTTTCCACGTCAGGGGGCTGGGGTATCGTTTTTTCTGCACTGCCAGTGGTGGGGTGTCGTTTTTCGTCCGGTAAAAGATTGCCGTCATAAACCATTTTTTTGAGCTTTCTGCCTTTTTTCCCTTTTTTCTGTTGTAGAAGACACTTATATGTGGATTTTGGGATAAATTTTTTTATCCAAACCCCCCATTTTGTTTCAAAAAAAGCAGTTTTTGGTAATTTTTTTTTATGTTATGGGTAATTTGTATTTTTGGGGTAATTTTGAGGCCCCGACACATGTAGTTATTTTTTTGTGTGTATGACAAGACCCAAAAATCACAAGGATTTTTTTTTATCTAAAGGAGAAAAATAAAAAAATGGAAAGTTCTTTTAGTTGCATGCTAACAACAGATAAAAAATATAAAAATAAAAAAAAAATAATTTTAGAAACAAAAAAAGAGAAATTAAACTGATAGAAAACGGGGATCAGAATACTGAGCATGACCCCGTGACAACGTATGGGGGGGGAAGAGGACTTTTAAACAAAAAGGGGAAAACACATATGAAGAAATAATTATTACAGAAATGCCCTTTTAATAAGGAAAAAAAGAAGAGAACAAATAAATCTATCTAGAAAGAATTTAAAAATCAACGAAAACGGGCTGATGCTAAAATAGAAAAAAAGTTTTTTGACATACAAAAAAACATTATGAAAGGATAAAAAAGAGAGAAAGGAAAAAAAAAGAGGTTTGGAGTAATTGAGGAATTGAGAGGGGGAAACAGAGGGGAACATCGGGGCCTTTGGAAAGAAAAATTTTGGGGAAACTGTTGGGTGGAAATTTTTGCTCAGGAAAAATTTTTAAAGTGTGATGATGAATAGATTCTCTCGACCCCGGCCCAGACTATAAACAATTAAACATGAATTTTACTGTGTTTTTAGGGGACTCTGCCCTCCGTACAGCAGCGAAGCTCTGTGTTTGGGGCCTTTTTTTTTCCCTTATACCCACAGGGGGCAACTGCAACGTTTCCCGTCATGTCCCCTTTTTTGGGGGCAGGAGGTAATTTTTTTAAAAACATGGGGGGAAAATTTTTTGCGGTAAGGGGGCAAATTGCCAAATAAACAGACCAGTACCGTTGTTTTGGGGGGGAATGATCTTTGCCCTTTTTCTTAGTTCCAGCCGATAGTTGTTCGGTTCCCCAACTGACCTCAAAACAGTTTGGGGAAAGGCGCCTTTCTTTAGTTAGTTTGTCGGTTTTTTCTTTTTTCGCTAAATTACAGTGATGGTATCTACGAATGAGGGGGTTTTTGAGAGAGCACGCTAGTTCATGAGGGTCGCTTTGAGCTCATTCAGTTTTTTTTTCCCTAGCCTTTGATTTCGGGATGCCCGATGAGAGGGGGAATATCAGACGTTAAAAGGGCTTTTCTAGGATCATTTCGGGCTGTTTTTATTCCCTTCCCCCCCGAGATTTGAGTTTTCCGGGAAACGTTTTTGTAACGCCTTTTGAGAGTTTAAGCACTATTCCTCCCCCCGTCGCTGTTTGGGTTCCAGCCGATTTTCAGAAGAGGGACCACTTATTTTCGGATCTTTTTTTTTTCTTCGCTTTCTTTCAAGTTTTTTCTGGCCTTTTTAGATGGGGAACTCTTATTTCGGATTGTTTTTCCAAAGGGGAAATTTATCGGGCCGGGAGATTTAAATTTAGCCTAGATGGGATTCAGGATAGGTCCCCCTTTGGCAAGGGCCCGTATTCGCCCTTTCCGAACCGTTCATTCTTTAAAATGGGGAACCACCGTTGAATTTTTCCCCAATACCGACTTTCGCCCTTGATCGCCATTGGTTGGATCCCTGTGATTTTTTCATCGCCTTGAAGGGCGGGGATTTCTGGTTCTAAGGGGGCCCCACATGTTCTGACTTTTATACGGGGAAATTGTTTTTGGGAGGACCAGCGCAATCCGATCGGGACCGGTCCCCCTTTCCGTGAAGTTTTTGGGAGACCCCGGGACCCGGAGTCGAAAGGGACAGGACCCTGTTTCCGTTTTTTCGGATTTTAAATAGGGCACCAAGCTTTTGGTCGAGGTGCCCCCAAGGATTTGGGGTCTTGTTTGGAAGATTTTCCCCAGATTTAAGTTTAATTTTGATCCGGTTTTTTGGGAGAAAACGGGAAGGGGTTTTTTGGGGGGTTTTATGTTTATATTCCATTTTTCCCCAAACCCCATGTTTTTTAAGTGCTTGATGATTTTTCATGGGATTGACTTTTTCGAATTTAAGGCCCGGGGCATTACAAGTGACCGGAGGATGTTGTAAAAAAAAGATTAAAAAAAGAGGGTTGGGAGACCCCTCCCCGATTTTGCTCTAATGGGTTTTATGTATGTACCCTGAACTTGAACCTTGCTGTTTGTTTTTCAGGATTATGCCATTTGCATTCTTCCTTAAGGGGGTGAGAAGTCGTTTACCCCTTTCCCCAAACGTCAAACGCCCCCATTCCCCAAAAACTCCAGTGTTGTTTTTTTTTTGAAACCACCCGACCCTGGGTGAAATAGGTTAGGATCTTCTGTAGATCAGGCTTGAAAGCCCCTGTTGTAAAAAAAAGGCTTTGCTTCCAAAGGCCAAGATAGGTTGTTCACCATGCGTCCAAAATTTTTCCCCAGCGAGGTTTTTGGGTCTGAACTCCCCGGGGGGGAGTTTTTTTTTGCCTGGTTTTGGAGGGCCCCATGATTGCTTTTTCCCTGTGGTACTATTCCTGTTCTCCATGACATTTTAAAGGGAGGGCCTATGCTTGCCTAACCGGGTTTTTTAACATCCCGGAAATGATTAACTATCTACAATGTACGGATGACAAAATTTGGGGGGTTTAAAAAAGGTTTTACCCAAAAATCATGAGCATGATACAGAATATCAAACGGGGGACCAAGGGATTGAAGAGGGATGACGGGGCAAGTTGATCGAGAATGATCTTCTACGACCAAAGCGACACATCAAGCCTAAGAAAACATACGCTCTGGACAACGGAAATAAAGGGGACTTTTTCTCGGTTGCCAAAAGGGGATCCTGACAGGTGGGAAGACGGGGAAAAATGAGAAAACCCATAGATAACAACCAACACAGAACGGGAGGATCAAAAAGAGCAACTATAAACACCGGGGCACCAGGTTTTTTTTCCTAAAAGGGGTTGACATTTTGGTGTTTGAAACGATAGAACGCGGGGAGGGCCTTTTTCACGATTTGAGTCCTGGGTATTTATTACAAAAAAATTTGATTTTGATATTGCAGATGTTAAAAATTTGGGGAGATCTTAAAAAGGGGAAAAGTGTGTGATTCTGGGTATAAAAAACTAAATGTTAATTTTTTGTTTTAAACGAAGAAGCGCTGTCGTTATTTTTCTGATTTTTAGTCCTGGGTATTTTTCTAAAAAATATTTGAATATAAGAGGTTAAAAAATTTTGGGGAAATTTTTTTACTTAAATAAAAAAGTTTGTTCCCGATGTAAAACGAACTACGACTGACTAAAGAAAGTGAGTGTTTTTAAACCCACAAAATTTATAGGAGACAGAAAGAAATGATTCCAAAAGACTCACCACAAAACGGTTTTGTGTAAACATTTTTTTTCCCTTTACATTATATTGTCTGATAATTTTTAATAAGGGAATTAAAAGCTTCTCGGGAAACACCGGTTTTTTAAAAAAGTTTATCCATCTCTTTTCCTGAATTCCCTTTATTTATCGAGTCAAAACCACAACCCGTAAAAACCAAAAAAAAAAGAAATCGTCAGCAAACATGAAAAAGAAAGTTATGGTTGTTCAGATATTATTTAAAAATTTTCAACTTTACAGTGTGGGAAAAACAAAGGGTTAAAAATTTTTAGATAAAAAATGGGGAATTTAACAGTCCAAGGGTAATTTTTTTGTCTTGTTTTTTACTATGAATGTAAAACAAACAGTGCACCATCCCTTTCTAAAGGGAAATGTTTTACCAGAATGAGGGCAGTTTTGGGGAAAAAAAAATGTCTGGTAAATATCTTTATTGATTTTTAAATTAAATAAACTTGAGAGGTTCAAGGAAAATTTTTTGATCCACTACAAAAATTTACCGCATTTAAAAAAAGAGTATTTGTGATTTATTAGAAGAAGTAAGAATTTAGAAATTGTTAGAGAATTAATATTACCTGAAGAAAAACACATATAATTTAAAAAAATAAATTTTTTTAACAGGGACAACTTTCAATAAGGAAAAACAGAAGAAACCACAGTATTGTACATTATGTTTTTATATGGTTTTTTTGAAACTCCCGAAAAATAGATTTATGTTTTTATTAGTTTTCCAATCCCCTCTTTAAAATTTTTCTTCTCCTTTCATTTCAAAAGATGATAAAATTTCTACATACAGAAATTGGTAGACTTTTTATTAAAAGATTGTGGAAAATGGATGAAATTAATTTAAATCAGCTGTAACAACCATGGAAGGATTGGGATAAAAATTAAGAACAGAAAAAAAGGTTTTTTATTTCAGTTTCAGTTATCGAGAAGGTTTTAGTTTTCGTATGTACAGGGTAAACAGGGGATCTTGCAAAAATTGCTTCCCGATCATCAACAGGTACAAAAAGGGGTTTTTTTAAATTCTAAGTACTTGAGACAACAACTCAGTTTAAAAAAGGGTTTATAATAACCTTTTTAAAAAAAAATAATATATAGAAAACCCGAAATTTTAAAAAAAATTTTTATTGTATGATTTGTGATCGTTGAAAGTTAGGGGAAATTGGCTGAACCAAAGATGCAGAGAGAATTATAAACCCCATAACCGGGGTTACCGAAAAAACATCAAACTAAATTTAAAAAATTTTTAGCCAAGAGAATTTTTTAAAAGAAAAAAAATGTACAAAATAGGGCTGAGTATTGTAAATTAAAAATTTAACAAAGCCCCTTCCCCAAGAAAAGGGAGAAAGTTTTTTTCTAGCTCCTTTAATTTTTATGAGTACAAATTGCATTTTAGGTTCAAAACGAAAAAAAGATTTCATTGAGGATTTGGGGATGGGGAAAAAAGAATGTTAAAAGTAAATTGAAAGGAAATAAAATTTTTAATCCACAATTAAAAACAAATTGTTTTTATTTGAAAAAAATTTTTTTGTGGTTGACTGAAGGGGGAAGTGATTTCCCCTTGGGAAACTAACCAGAGAGAAAATTCTGCTTTACTGATTCTGTAACGAGATTGAACTGGCTATATTCCTTTTCATTTTTAAAGTGAATTCATACTTTGGGAAAATTACAAACTGATAACTTTTGAAGCCCGCTTTGAAATTCAATTTTTTTCAATATCTAGTATCAGGGAAAAAATATTTTAATCATTTTTAGCCAATTGAATTTTCTTTAAAACTTGGAAAATGAATAAACCAAAAAAATAAAAAACCCTTATTTGATTAAAAAAAAAATTCTTTTATACCAAACTCAAGTTTATTATTATCTATAATCCATTTTGGGGTGTTTTCAGAAATAATTTTGTAAGAAGGATTTCAAAAAGATCTTAAAAAAAGTCAGCCCTTTCTTATCTAGGCAGGGGAAAATGGGAGTTGAGGCCTGGGGGAAGCCTGGCTGTGGCTAAAAAACACAAAAAATGGGAGGGGATCGGGGCAATTTCTGCGTCCGACGATCCCCAAATGAAAAGGTTCACAAATAATAACAATCAGAAAAGATCAAGACGATCCAAGTTTTGATTGAATTTAAACATTCAGAAAAAGATCAAGATGATCCAATTTTTGATCGATCGGGTTAATTAATCCCGGGGGGACCCAAACAGATAAGATTTGAGTACAACCACGTGTGCAGCCCGGGCTCAAGGGGGGCAAAGAATAGTAACATGTGTCCTCAAGGGGATGCGTAAGAGGAACTGGGGTAGGCCCCCGAAATTTTAAAAAAGAGGAAATGGATTTTTCATACTTTTGGGGAAAAACTTAAGGGAAATCGTTAGGCTCAATCAAACAAATTACAAAATTTTCACATGATTGGAGCGTAAGAAAATTAAACCAACACTAGGAAAAGAAGGGCAAAATGATAGAAAAATGTAAAAATATAGGAAAAAAGATGGCAAATATAGGACAAATGATAGGGCAAAATAGGGAAAATGATAGGGAAGGGGTGAAAATGAAGACAATGATAGACAAATGATAGAAAATAATGACAAAAATAGGGAAAAAAATAGACAAATGATGACAAAAGATAAAAAATAAGGAAAAAGAAGGACAAAGATAGGGCAAAAGATAGGACAAAAATAGAAAAAGATAGGACAAAGATAGGGCAAATGATAGGGGGAAAAAGATAAAAAAAGATAAAAAAATGATAGGAAAAATGATAGGAAAAAGTAAAAAATAGGACAAATATAGACAAATATGGGCAAAGTAGAAAATGTTTGAAAAAATGATAGGAAAATGATAGGGCTATAGACAAAAAATAGGGAAAAAAGATAGGAAAAATGATAAAAATTTAAGGGAAATGATAGAAAATGATAGGAAAAATGATGAACAAAAAATTTTGGGGCAAAATAGAAAAAAATAGGCAAATGATAGAAAATGATAAAGGGAAAAAGAAAATGTAGGAAAACGATAGAAAAAGATAGGACAAATATAAAAATTGATAGAAAAAAAATGATAGAAAAAGATAGGACAAATGATAGGGAAAAGATAGACAAAAAGGAAAAATAGACAAAAGATAGGAAAAAATAGAACAAATGAAAAAAAATGAAAAAAATGTAGACAAATATAGACAAAATAGACAAAAAAAAAGCAAAATGAAAACAAAAAGAAATTTAAATTTTAAAAAAAGCAAAGTGGATAAATGATAGAAAATTGAAGGAAAAAATGAAAGGGGAAAAGAATTTGGAAAAAAAGGAAAAGGAAAATAGAAAAAGAAAACTATAAGACAAATTAAATACAAAAAAGATTTTCAAAGATAACCAAAAAATAAAATAAAATATAAAAAAAGGGAAAAGAAAAAGGAAAAATAAAAGGGGGAAGAAAGACAAATGAAGGACAAATGCAAAATTTATTGGACAAAAGATTTGGAAAAAAGTAGACAAATAAAAAATATGAAAGACAAATTGATAGGACAATTGGGTAGACAAGGAAAAGGGGGAACCCCAAAAAGAAAAAATGAAACAAATTATAAACCCAAATGATAAAACAAAAAAAAAGTTTTACCCCAAAGAAAAAAACAAATGATTACAAAAATTTAGAATTTTTTTGCAAATAATTTGACAAAATAAAAAAAAATATTTTAAAAATGATTTAATTTTTAAAGAAACAAATTTTAATAGAAAATTAGAAAAAAGGGGAAACAATTTAAAACAAAAAGGAAAATAAAAAAAATGTCAATTTTATAGGGCAAATTTTTTAAAGGATAAATGATAGGAAAAAATTTTTTTCCCCAAAAAATTTTAAAATAAAATGTCAAACCCCTGAAAAAACAAAGGGAATAAAAATTTTCCCTTACAAAAAAATTTATTTAAGGGGGCAAATACGGAACAAAATAGAGAAAAAACAGAAAAAGGAAAGAAGGCACCAAAATTGCTGGAATAAGAGAACCGGGGTTTTGAGGAAAAAAATTTCAGGTGTGGAACATCCCGTATTTACTTTAAGGAAACAAATTAAATGGTTCGGGGAAAAACAAATTACCAGTGTGTATGGGGGAAGGAGAGACGAACATGGACCGATATGTTACTGTGTGAAGGTAGAGACAAATGGACCGGGATATGTGGAAAAAAAGGGAAGGGAGAGACGAACATACAGATTTAATGTAAAAAGAGGAAATGGGGCCGTATTTACTGGGGGCGAGATGAAATGACCCGATATTTTTTTTTGTAAAGAGAGCCCAAAAGGGGCCCGATATGTTGTAATTTTGTGAATAGAGGAAAAATAACGATATGGAGGGGAAATAGAGACCAAAAAATATGGGGTATTTGGCGAAAGTAGAGAGAAAAAACATGGACCAGATAGGGGACTTGGGAAAATAGAGAAGAACAACAAAAGATATGTATTGGAAAGGAGAAAAACAAAGGGCTGATATGGGATTTTGGGGAAAGAGAAGAACAAAGACCGATATGGGAGTGAGGAAAAATGGACCCGATAAATTGGATTAAAGTAAGAAACTGGGATATGTGGTACTGTTGGGAAAGTAAGAAAGGGCCCGATTGGGGTACTTGGGGAAGGGAGAGACGAACATAAATTTTATAAAAAATGAGGGAGAACATGGACCGATATGGGTACGGAAGATGATATGCTACGCTTTTTCTTAAATCTGCTTGTTTGGCAAACCGCCTCAGTGGGTTGGGAAAGAAGACTGCCCCTTTGTTTTTTAAAACGATAAAACCCAAAAAAAAAACATGTTCTGACAAATGTTCAAATAAGAACCCACCCGATACTAATAGAAAGTTCTTGCGTATAGGGGGAGTCTGATTCAGAAGTACTTTTCATGATCAAAAAAGTAGTTCTTGCTGGATGTCTTTAAAACCCTTTCCCGTTAAATTTTATTGAAAAAATCCAAAAATAAACAACGCCCGGTAATGCGTCCACAAAACATCTCTTTATTTTTGGCTAAGAAAAATGATGGGCATATTTAAAAAACCTATTTCAAATTATTAACAACAAAACCCCAAAAAAACAAAAAACAAACAAACACACACACACACACACACAAATATTAATTTAGGTGTCAACAAAAGATGAATGGGCAAAAGCAATATTATAAAAAGGTTCGATGAGTAAAGGAATTTTGTGGTAAAAGGGGTGGGAAGGGGGTAAAAATGAGAGGGAAAAATATGAATTTTTAAAGAAAAAAAGATGAAACGATGGCAAATTTTATTTTTCAGGGGGTGTTTTTGTTGAAACCTGTATAATCTGGCGGAAGGGCCTGAAAACTTTAGTGGTTGCTCGATAAACTTCGCATGTCGGTTTAAACCCACGGCAAGGGGGAAAAAAGATTCTCGAAAAAAAATAGACCCCCACCGTTCAGAAAGCAAACAACACTGAAGGAAAATGGCTTGAAAAACAACAACTTGTTTACGTGTTTTATGAAAAAATATATGGGGACAACGCCTGCCCAGGGTTTTGCGCCACTTCTTTTTCTTCTGACAAGCGTTTTCTATTTATATGACACTCTTCAAGGAAAGTCGTCACTTAGGTTTATAGGCATTTTTTCCCCTTTTTTCCCCTCGTTTTAGAAAAATTTTTTAATCCGATATGTGATCTCAAAACGTATAGGACATTGGTTTGGTGGGCCTAAAGCTGACTTCACACGTTTGACATGTGACCCGATTTGCCCCCTCCTTAGTCCCTTGGGAACAGGTGCGGTAAAGTGATTATTTTTTACACCCCAAATTTCCCCCCAATACTCGCGAGCGCCCAAACAACACCCTAACCCACCTCCCGTGGTGATCCTGGAAAAAGACAGAGACCTGTTTGGCTGCGGGAGGGGACGAGGGGGAGCGACTTGGAAAAGTGGGCAAAAACAGAATCCGACGTTTTTGCCTGTCTCTGCCCGGGTTTTCCCCGCCTGTCTCTGTTGCCCGGGCGCGGGCCGCCGGTCTGTGTGCTGTCTGCCGCCCTGCCGGTCCTGCCGGCGATGGGAAAAGCGAATATAAAAAAATGAACCAAGGACGGGAAATTCCAGAGACACCTCCAAAAATGGTCGCAAAAATTCCCAGCCTGGCAAGAATCGCAGAAATAAAAAGGGAAGCCCAAAAAAAGGAATCTGATCAGAGGCCAGAGAACACAGTAAATGGCGACGAAACTAACTTTTAAACATCCGGGGGAAACCCGGGCATGTACTGTTTTTAAAACCAAACCCCTAAAAACTGGGGTGGTGATGCTGGGGCAACATTTTAAAGGATTTGGGCCCGATTAAAAGACCGGGAAAAAGAGTCCTAGTCCGGTTTCCAAAATACAGAGGGAAATGAAAATTTTTCAAATAGGTCTGAAAAGGATGAGTTCCACCCAAAAACCCCGGGGTTTAAAAAAAGAAGGTTAAATATAAAGGTTTGAAGGCTCCAAATCCAAACATTAAAGGTCCCTTTACGGTGACCACACGAGCAGGATGTCACCCCAGGGATCAAACGAAATGCTAACGAAAGACGAAAATAGAATGCCGAGGAGGAAAAATTTTTTCCCTAAGGATGAAAAAAGTTCTAATGGAACGACTTACATACCAGAAAAGGGGGCAGGATATAAATTTTTAAAAGTAGAATTTTAAAGCCCAAATATACGGGAAAAAGATGGTTAATGAAAGAAAGCACGAAGCAGCCAAAAGGGGAACCCCATTCCTGATTAAGCGGGGGGAAATAGGGAAAAGGATGTCATAAATGCGGTAACCAAGGGGGATATGGGGGGGTTTTGAACTAACCAGGCCCGGGCTATGATAAGAGAAAAATTTCACTGAAGGGGACCGGGAAGAGGGGCAAAAAGGAAGAAACAAAAAATTTGGAAAACCTTTAAAAACAAATTTTGAGCACCTTTTCCATACTGGTTTTTTAGTCCGAATTTATGACCTAATGAAGAAAGCCCTTCCTTTCCCCGGGGTTATTTAGTTCCCTTTGGGAATGAAAATTTTTAAGCTTCATACTGGTCTTGTTAGTCCGAAGATACCCAAGAAGGGGATTTTTATTGATTCCGGATATTTGGTAAATTTTTTAATTTTGGGTTTGCAGGTTCTTGGCAAACATTCGTAAAGATTTTATCCGATCGGAGAGGGCCCACCGCGAGAGAAAGTTTTTCACCCGGGGAAAATTCTTTCACAAGGAGAAAAAAAGTTTCCCTTTTCCCGCGAGAGAACGAAAGAATGGAGAAAGCGAGAAAAGGGGGAAAAATGACAAGAGAAAGGCCAGAAAAAAACAGGAGAAGAGAGGGAAAACAAGAGAAATGTTCAAAAAAAATATTTTAGAATATGTTAACGGAAACATCTGTTGGTAGATGGATGGTTATAATTAATCATCTGTTGGTAGATGGATGAGCAATTAATCATCTGTTGGTAGATGGATGAGCATAATTAATCATCTGTTATAGATAGACGGCAATAATCATCTGGTTGGTAGATGGATGAGCATAATTAATCTTCTGTTGGTAGATGGATGATATAGTTAATCTTCTGTTGGTAGATGGATGAGCATAGTTAATCTTCTGTTGGTAGATGGATGAGCATAGTTAATCTTCTGTTGGTAGATAGACGGCAATAATTAATCATCTGTTGGTAGATGGATGAGCATAATTAATCATCTGTTGGTAGATGGATGAGCATAATTAATCATCTGTTGGTAGATGGATGAGCATAATTAATCATCTGTTGGTAGATGGATGAGCATAATTAATCATCTGTTGCAGATGGATGAGCTATAGTTAATCTTCTGTTGGTAGATGGATGAGCATAATTAATCATCTGTTGGTAGATGGACTGCAATAATCATCTGTTGGTAGATGGATGAGCATAATTAATCTTCTGTTGGTAGATGGATGAGCATACTAATCATCCGCTGGTAGATTACGAGCATAGTTAATCTTTCTGTTGCAGATGGATGAGCATAATTAATCATCTGTTGGTAGATGGACTGTACAATCATCTGCTGGTAGATTTGATGAGCTATACTCCAATCTTCTTCTTGCTGGTAGAGATGGATGAGCATAATTAATCTTCGTTGGTAGATAGACGGCAACAATTAATCATCTGCTGGTAGATAGACGGCAATAATTTACCTGTTGGTAGATGGATACATAATTAATCATCTGTTGGTGATGGATGAGCATAATTAATCTTCTGTTGGTAGATGGATGAGCATAATTAATCTTCTGTTGGTAGATGGATGAGCATAATTAATCATCCACTGTAGATGACCGCACTAATCATCTGGGTTGGTAGATGGATGAGCATAATTAATCTTCGTTGGTAGATGGATGAGTATACTTAATCATCTGTTGGTAGATGGATGAGCATAATTAATCATCTGTTGGTGGATGGATGAGCATAATTAATCTTCTGTTGGTAGATGGATGAGTATAATTAATTCTCTGTTGGTAGATGGATGATATAATTAATCATCTGTTGGTAGATGTGACTGCAATAATCATCTGTTGGTAGATGGATGAGCATAATTAATCTTCTGTTGGTAGATGGATGAGCATAATTAATCATCTGTTGGTAGATGGATGAGCATAATTAATCATCTGTTGGTAGATGGATGATACAATTAATCATCTGTTGGTAGATGGATGATATAATTAATCTTCTGTTGGGTAGATGATGAGCATACTAATCATCTGTTGGTAGATGGATGATATAATTAATCTTCTGTTGGTAGATGGATGGATATAATTAATCTTCTGTTGGTAGATGACTGTATAATTAATAATCTGTTGGTAGATGGATGAGCATAATTAATCATCTGTTGGTAGATGATTTAGCATAATTAATCTTCTGTTGGTAGATGGGACGGCACACCAATATCTGTTGGTAGATGGATGAGCATAATTAATCATCTGTTGGTAGATGGATGAGTATAATTAATCATCTGTTGGTAGATGGATGAGCATAATTAATCTTCTGTTGGTAGATGGACGGCAATAATCATCTGTTGGTAGATGGATGAGCATAATTAATCATCCGTAGATGGACATATAATTAATCTTCTGTTGGTAGATGGACGGCAATAATCATCTGTTGGTAGATGGATGAGCATACTAATCATCTGTTGGTAGATGGATGAGCATAATTAATCATCTGTTGGTAGATGGATACAATTAATCATCTGTTGGTAGATGGATGAGCATAATTAATCATCTGTTGCAGATGGATGAGTAATTAATCATCTGTTGGTAGATGGATGAGTATAATTAATCATCTGTTGGTAGATGATGAGCATATCAATCATCTGCGCTGGGTAGATGGATGAGCAATTAATCATCTGTTGGTAGATGATGATATAATTAATCATCTGTTGGTAGATGGATGAGCATACTAATCTTCTGTTGGTGATGGATGAGCATACTACCTTTTCTCCAAATGCCTTCCGTTGTTGGTAGATGGAGAGCATAATAACGCTATGCCAATTGTCAAAATTGCGCGTTTCTAGGTGTTTCGCTTTGGTGAAGAATCTTTCTACTTGACTTTCACTACTTTAACCTTGTTATTCTAACATGTTGTCCAGTTTTCTTCAAATTAGTACATAAATAAAAATATGATATAATAATCAATCAAGTGCTGTACCTGCTGGCGTAGGTGATCCTGTCTCTCCCACAACTATGACCACGCAGTGACAACGCACGCAATCACTTCTGACGTCGATCTTTGTGTCGAACCATGATGTCAGGCCATCCAACATCTTCACTCCTGTCTTCCACGATTCTCCTTCCCTTGAATTTTGACCTGTTGTTGTCACCAAATGTTCTAAACCTTCTTCGCATTATATGCCCGAAGAACCTTGATTGTCGGATTCTTATTCTTGATAAGGTTTCGTGTGCAGGCTCGATGGCCAAAAAAGAACTCATCATTTGTTTTTGTTGTCCATGGAATTTTCAATATTCTTCTGTAAACTACATCTCTGTGGTTTCCAATGATCGTATTGATTGTTTGTTCATTGTCCATGATTCGCTGCCATACATAAGTATTGGGTTCAATATAGCACTGAGTGTTCGTTTTTTGCAATTGTCATGAGGATGAAAGAGGAGATATATATATAAGTTATTTACAAGAGAAATAAAATTCAAACAAATACAGTATTTTTGGGCACATAAAAAGATATGACACCATGATAATATTTCTACTAGAGAAGAAAAAGTGGAGGAGGGAAGAGCAAGAGGAAGACTGAGAGATAAGTGACAGGGAACTTTTTAAGAAATGACATGTTATAGTCTGGCAGAGTGCAACACCAAGGAAAGACAGATGATGGAGATCTTACTGCGGCCCACTCTTCAATGGGGGACGGCACCCAAGGATGATGATGATGATTTATTGACGAGAAGCAAGGATTTTGTTTGAAAATTCTTTTGTGTGTCTTTTAACTGAACTGTGTAAAACGAGAAATAACTGGTACGGAATGCTAATCAGCTGGGGTCAACGTAGAAATAACTGGGTATTGGAATGAGTTAATTCAGCTGGTCAACGTAGAAATAATTGCATGGAATGAGTTAACTGCGCGTGGGCCAAAGCGTAGGAAATAACTGTAGGGAATGAGTTAATCAGGCTGTGGGTCAACGGAGGAGCTGGTAGGAAATAACTGGGTACGGAAATTTATGTTAACCATCTGTGGGTCAACGGAAGACATAACTGGGCACGGAATGAGTTAATCATCCAGGGTCAACGGAGGAGTTCTGTAGTAAAATAACTCAGTATACAAGATAAATGATATTTGATGTCTGTGTCTCCTCCCAGATAACCCAGAAGCAAAGAGCAAGAGCAGACGAGAATAAATATGACATAACACATGTCAATGTTTCATTACACTGCATTGCTGTTTTTCAATCTCCAAAACGTACTACAGCCGCAGCATCTGTTTCTTCAAATCCTGCAGGTATAACATTTACTAGTAAAACTTCTGGCAACCTGTATATAGGACACAACTATAGTTATATTTATTAGTATTATATTCTATACAGATCTTCGGTAGTGTTGGTTTTCGTAATAATCTGTAATCCATGCTTTTTTGATGTCCTTACTTTCTCTTTCATATTGTCATTTATTACGGACGATATAAAGTGGTCAGTATTGTTCTGTCCATCTAACAGACTTTCACTAGATGACATCATACATGGTCAGTATTGTTCTTGTCCATTCAACAGACTTCACTAGATGACGTCATACAGCGGTCATATTGTTCTGTCCATCTAACAGACTTTCACTAGATGACGTCATACAGCGGTCAGTATTATTCTGTCCATCTAACAGATCTTCTACTAGATGACATCACAGCGGTCAGTATTGTTCTGTCCATCTAACAGACTTTCACCAGGATATCATACATGGTCAGTATTGTTCTTGTCCATCTAACAGACTTCACTAGATGACGCCTGCTATTAGCGGTCAGTATTGTTCTGTCCATCTACAGACTTCACTAGATGACATCACAGCGGTCAGTAGTATTGTTCTGTCCATCTAACAGACTTCACCAGATGACGTCACATACGGTCAGTATTGTTCTGGTCCATCTAACAGACTTTCACTAGATGACATCATACAAAGGTCAGTATTGTTCTGTTCATTCAACAGACTTTCACTAGATGACGCCATACAAAGCGGTCAGTATTGTTCTGTCCATCTAACAGACTCACCAGATGACGTCATAAAGTTACGAGTATTGTCTGTCCATCTAACAGACTTTCACTAGATGACGTCATACAGCGGTCAGCATTACTCTGTCCATCTAACAGACTTTCACCGATGACGTCATAAAGCGATCAGTATTCACATGTCCATCTAACAGACTTTCACCAGATGACGTCACAGCGATCAGTATTGTTCTGTCCATTCAATAAGACTTTCACTAGATGACATCACAGTACGCATTGTTCTTGTCCATCTAACAGACTTCACTGATGACATGATACAGCGGTCAGCATTGTTCTGTCCATCTAACAGATTTTCACTAGATGACGTCATACAGCGGTCAGTATTAAGTTCTGTCCATTCAACAGACTTCTCTACCAGATGACGCCATAGCGATCAGTACCATGTCCATCTAACAGACTTTCACTAGATGACGCTCATACAGCGGTCAGTATTGTTCTGTCCATCTAACAGACTTTCACTAGATGACGTCATACAGCGGTCAGCATTGTTCTGTCCATCTAACAGACTTTCACTAGATGACGTCATAGTTGAGCGGCCGCATTGTTCTGTCCATTCAATAGACTTCCACCAGATGACGTCATAAAGCGGTCGGTATTGTCTGTCCATCTACGAGACTTTTCAGCCTAGATGACGTCATAGCGGACGTCATGTCTAGATGGACAGGTTGCGCGTTTATAATATCAGCTGTAGTTTGCGGCAGTCATTTTTTGCTTATATTTGCCGGTCACGTTGCTCGAATGCCTGATACACGCATCCTATAGTCTGTCCATTAATCTCGTGAGCACGGCTGACATTACTCTTCTCGAAAACTGACTGTTGATATCAGTGATTTTTTGCACAGCCTTAGAATATCCATGACGCCAAAATAAAGCTAACCAGTAGTCCATAGATGCTACGGATTTTGCACACGGCGAATTCCTTTGATCTTTTATGACAATTGCGTCACGGGGCCCAAATTTTAGATTTTACAGTAATCCCTGTGAATTTGTCCAAGGCCAATTTATTCATATAGGTGTATTCCATAATAACTTGATAGGTCAAGTAATTAAGTGTGTTGTCTCTTTGCGCAATCGAACTTGATACTTCTTCTCTTTCTGCAATATCTCTTTTACACCGCATCGGTCTATTGTGATGTATAATTGGTCCACTGGCAAGAAACGGAGTGATCTACGTCGGGACGATTGTGCGCCCATGGTGACTAGGGCCCGCCCGTCCGTTTTCTGCCAGCTTTGATTTACTAGGTGAACTTTTCTCAGAACGATCCGGATCTACGCCTGATCAACTTTGCCGCATATATTTGGGTTTCTTTGTGGATCTACGCCAAGACAGTGAGCGGCGCTGCTTTACTCCGTTCTGACTGGGAGAAATATTCGGGCTTGCCAGCTTGTCCGACGGCGTCTACTTCGTATAAAACACCGTGTAAAGTATCGGCCTTCGCCAATGTTCAGACCCGGCTTCCTGTTTGATCCTGTACATTGTCGGCCTTGTTTACCGTACATTTTGAGTTTGATCCGGGAAGGAATATTCGCCTTAGACGCGCGTATCGGCACGTGGCAATTTGCACTCACCGAAAGCACTGGCATGGGACCGACAAACAATGTAGAGGGGTCGTTTCAGTGGGCACTATAAGCGTACCGAGGATTTTGCGCTGCTGTGCCATCACCCGCCCCAGTTATCTTGGGATGTTAGTTATGATCGCATCGAACTCTTGCCTAGCGTTCTAAGGCTGGTGCAGGTAGTTCCTTGCATCACTCAACCTGCTCTTCCGGGATGCTAATTTTAATCGCACAGTACTCGTACGGTTTTCCCAGGGCGGGTAGTTTCGTTATGCACTAAACGCAACTTGTTCTTTGCGCTCGGCAACCTTGCCCAGCACAGCGTATCTGCACCAGGCTACCACCGTAACAAGGCAATCTTCTCTCGCACCAACACGAGGGTAGACTTCATTCGGCATGGTCCTTGTCTTATTTATTCTGCCGACGGGCTACAATGTTGCCCCCTCCTCAGGGCTTCGAGCCGCCCAACGTGGGCATACGTTTGGCCTGGATGCAATCATCCATGTCTGAGTCGCTTGCTGCTGTTTCTTGCGCGTTCAGGACTTGGGCAATATCTTGTTGACATCGGTCAGAGAATTGTGCATTTTATTTGTATGTACCTTTATCGTCTTTCCGTAATTGCACTGCTACCACTACCAGTTTCCCATCCTCTCGCCCTCTCTAGCCAGACCAGAACCAGAGTCTGTTTCAGGTCACCGCAGTGGAGGTTAGGGTGGTGGTCTGCACATATGCCCTCAAGGCTAACCCCTGGTTTCATGTTACCACCATGACCTCATGAGCCTTTTCTATTGAACCTCGACTGATTTACTGAGCTATTCATGGTTTCACCGTAGATATGTGTGGAACTTAGACATGCATGGCTTAATCTTTGAGATAAAGCATGCGACTACTGGCAGGATCAACCAGATAGCTGCTCATGTGACGAGACTGACTGACAATGCTCGTAGGACAGCGCTCTGTGCAGAGCGGATCCCATCCCTGGGCGAAAAATGCAAATGAAGGAACGACCGAGCGCTCAAGCCCCCACAGTTTTGCTGGCAAGACTCGCGCCTCGCCAAGCAAAAACGACACCATGTTACTACCTGCGGACCCACAAGCTCGTTGCGAGAGCCGGGCCTTTTAACGAGACCACCGTCGAGCGTTTAAATTTTAGACTGACTGCATCACACCGCGCGACCGAGAAACCCGATATACGGACACACACACACCACCACAAGACTGCGCGAAGAGCGAGCGAGTTCAATAGCAGACGCTACTCTTGTCCCTTATTCGCTGGGAGCCCTGCTCGCGCAAAAGGAGGAGGCTACGCGCAGCCAAAAGTTAGAGACTATATCGCAATTGGTTATCGACATTGGGGAACCGTACCTGCTGACTGCCTGCCCATCTGTTATTTTCAAAACGGGGAGGTACAGCTTGTAGACGCACAACCCAGATGAACTTGGGACAATATGCAACAGTTAGTCCTCCTTCGGTCACCATTAGACCCCAGGGTGCCTAACTTCACCACAAATTGTATGATGGCAGACGTATCTTTGATATGGAAATGTATACTGTTACATTTTCTCAGTCTGTAATCAAAATATGATTTGTATTTTCCTTAGCAAGCCAAGTCCTAATTTGATCTTTTGTATTTTGATACAGTTGGTACTGTCTTCCGCCGATACTGCGTTGTGACAGGATGCATTATCCATTACTACATGATGGTCTGTTTAGAATTGGAAGTAGAACTTTCTCCATCCAGTGCCTGAAAATATGTCCATTCATTTCTGGTGTGGTAGTCCCCACTGTCGGTACTTTTGATTGGAAAATAAGTCCAGCGTCATGGACAAGACCTTCTACTTCCTGCATGTGTTAGTATAATACGCGCCACTGCTGCTTGGTATTTTTCTTTCTGTTCACCGTCTACTGATTGCCATTCTTAGCATTGGTGGTGAGTATTGACCCACGATTCGTCCAAATATACAATATCATAGCCTTGCTCCGCCGCTCACGGATCTGCCTCAGGTATTTATTTCGCAGCAATTAAAATGTGGCTTTCACAATAATATTCCCGCGCCTATAGTTTTTCTAGCTGTGAAGCCGGCGGCTCTTACAATTTTCCACAGAGTACTTTTAGAAATGTCTATGCTGCAACTACTGCAGTTTTACCAGTTTCCTGAGAGTAATGCTTGATTTATCGCAACATTTTCTTAAGAGCTCCTGTCTGGCGACAGTCTATGTCAAAGTCGTCACCGTCTTTTTCCTTCCTGTTTGACATTAGTGCACTTGTGTCCTGTTTAATCCATCGGGAAATGATTTCTCTATTCAGACCAAGCGCCAGTTGCGTTCGTTTCAGGGTTGCGAATACGCAACATAGATGACCTCTCTCTTAGACTTCTACGGAAGTAAACTGGTAACCTTCTGCATTGGTTATAAATGTGCACTTCAGACTCATTATGAATGTGATATCAATGTCAGTTTTGATAAGCCAACAACATAGATAATAGTCACACAAATAGCGAGATACACCCTATAACTATACAACGGTATCCCAATTATAACGTCATGCTTTCGCTTTCAAAGTCGACTGGGTTAGGGTGCACGGAATCTGTGGAATTGTTGTTTATCTACGATATTTCAATCTACCATAATGTATTTTAGAACAACGGTTCAAATGTAGATCTGTTACTATTGTGTACAATCCAGTGAGGTTGATTTTAGTATAACCTGAAGAAGAAATATTTCAAACTACATCAAACTTTCTTGGAAAAAAAATATTTCTCTAGTGTCATGGATATTCTAAGGCTGCTTGCAAAAAATCACTGAGATCCAACAGGTAGTTGTCGAGAAAATCACCCCAAACGTGCTCACGAATTCAATGGACAGACTATAAACAGCCGATGCATGGCGAATTGAAGGGACAGACGTTCAGCTGGTAGACAGAAACTCAAAGACACTCTTAAAGCGCTCTGAAATGCTTCTGACATAGACACCCTGTGCTGGGAACTTTGCGCAAGATCGTCAAATGACGATGTAACAACACAAGGAACTCGCATATTGAGAATCGTTGTGCTTGGTGAGGCACAGAGAAAGCGAGCTGCGCGAAAAACAAAACACACAACACGCACATGTCTAACCTGATCATGTATGCCCTACCCGTGGTTAGATTGTGTTCTAGAATTAGACTCTACAGTTACTTCCCGCACACACTCAAGAGATGCAGCAGCACACGTCTGAGATTCCAGTGTAGCAAGGAGGAATAGAGGACATGGTCACACATGAAGAGAAAGAGACAGTTTCCAGTGTAGCAGGCGAAGAATAGAGGGACTGGAGGCAGTGGCGGTCTGTCATTATGGTCAGTGGCTGGGCCCCACTAAAAATAAGATATAACGTGTATTTATTATTTTATAAATTAAAATATAGCAACTAAAACCATGATTTATCCGGAAAATGTCTGGTCCCACCTCAACAAAATTATCACGAGCCGCCACTGGACTGGAGGCATTATGATAGGTCACACATGATGAGAACGAGACAGTTTGTGTAGCAGCGAGAATGAGGACATGGTCACGCAGGAGAACGAGACAGTTTCAGTGTAGCAAGCAGAATAGAGGGACAGGGCTACACATGAGAGAACGAGATAGTTTCCAGTGAACTGAAAAAGGTGAAGAAAGACGTAAACGCTCGATATTAGGACACACCTGATAAATCTGAGAGGAATAGAACAAGGATGACCCTTTTCCTGGAACGCACAGGGAAAGGAAAGAATGATGTTTAGAGAAGAGATTTGGAGAATGCTATTGAGAACTTAACTCTGACTTCTATAATCCTAACGAGTAATTAAATAGAACACATTATATTTACAGTAATTATTAGAAATTCTGGCACTGGAAACCGCTGATAATACAAAATGTTAAAGAGAATTGCTGAAACAATATACTATACAGAAAAATTACATACTTTTGGTCACATCAAGCGTCACGATGGCCTGGAGAGAGCAATACTAGAAGGCAGTGTCCCAGGACGCAGAGACAGAGGTAGACCAAGATTTAAGATATTATACGATATTAAAGAAACCATGAACATGACCATCGACAAAGTGGGTGAACTAGCAAGAGACAGAGTGAACTTCAGATGTGCTGCAAAGAGAGCAACGTCCTGTAAAGGATACGCACTGATAATGACTCGCTGTATGATGTAAAATTTGTAAAAAGGATTGGTACAGGTTGCATTTCTTAGTGCCATTTAAGACTGTCTCGTATACGAAACACCGTAGATACACACACCGGATTGAAGAACAACATCAGAAAGAAAACTGCACGGATCTCTGTGTGAGAAACAAAAGACTGAAGTTTATACAAGAGACAACAATGAATATAGAGATAATATTTCAAACAAACAAAGTAGAAGAGGAAAGTCAGAGAAGGCTACATGACTACAACATGGAGGAGGAGGGGGAGATGACTGGCTGTGTCACCATTCATAATAATGTTAGGCTTTAGTTTAGCTAATAAATATTTCATAATTTTATTTTGTAGATACTTGGTAGCAGATAATAACGAAATGTAAGTGAACGATCATATTAACTAACAATTCAAATAACACATCATATTGTTAGAATAAAACATTCGAATCTCAAATGGCAGAAAACTAGAATAACTATTCAAATTTATCGTCATATTGTGTTTTCTTCTGTCCTCCTCTTCACATTTCTGTGAAATATCCTTTTTCGTTCACTGTCCTCCTCTTCATTTCTGTGAAAGTCATCCTTTTCTCTACTGTTCTTCATATTTTCTTTTGAAAGTCATCCTTTCACTGTTCTTCTTCATATTTTCTGAAAGTCATCCTTTTGCTCCATTGTCCCCTCTCTCTTCATTTCTGTGAAAGTCATCTTTTTCTTCTACTGTTCCTTTCTCTTCATATTTTTGAAAGTCATCCTTTTCTGTCTACTGTCCTCCTTCATATTTCTAGAAAGCCATCCTTTCTACTGTTCTTCTTCATACTTTCTTTGAAAGTCATCCTTTTTCTTCTACTGTCTTCTTCATATTTTCTTTGAAAGTCATCCTTCCTCTACTGTTCTTCATATTTTCTTTGAAAGTCATCCTTTGTCTACTGTCCTCCTTCATATTTCTGTGAAAGTCATCCTTTTCTATCACTCTTCTTCATATTTCTTTGAAAGTTATCCTTTTCGGGTTCACTGTCCTCCTTCATATTTCTGTGAAAGCCATCCTTTCTTTCTACTGTTTCTTCTTCATATTTTCTTTGAAAGTCATCCTTTCTTCTACTGTTCTTCTTCATTTCTTTGAAAGTCATCCTTTTCTCTCTACTGTTCTTCTTCATATTTTCTTGAAAGTCATCCTTTTCTGTCTACTGTCCTCCTTCATTTCTGTGAAAGTCATCCTTTATCTTCTTATCGTTCTTCTTCATATTTCTTGAAAGTCATCCTTTTGTCTACTGTCTCCTTCATATTTCTGTGAAAGTCATCCTTTTCTTCTACTGTTCTTCTTCATATTTTCTTTGAAAGTCATCCTTTTCTTCTACTGTTCTTCTTCATATTTTCTTTGAAAGTCATCCTTTTCTTCTACTGTTCTTCATATTTTCTCTTTGGAAAGTCATCCTTTTCAGTCTACTGTCCTCCTTCATATTTCTGTGAAAGCTCATCCTTTTCTTTCTCTACTGTTCTTCTTCATATTTCCTTTTGAAAGTTATCCTTTTCGTCTACTGTCCTCTTCATATTTCTGCAAAGTCATCCTTTTCTTCACTGTTCTCTTCATATTTCTTTGAAAGTTATCCTTTCTGTCTACTGTCCTCCTTCATTTCCTGTAGAAAAAGTCATCCTTTCTTCTCTACTGTCTTTCTTCATATTTTCTTTGAAAGTCATCCTTTTCTTCTACTGTTCTTCTTCATATTTTCTTTGAAAGTCATCCTTTCTTCTCTACTGTTCTTTCTTCACATTTTCTTTGAAAGTCATCCTTTTCTTCTACTGTTCTTCTTCATATTTCTGTGAAAGTCATCCTTTTCTTCTACTGTTCTTCTTCATATTTCTGTGAAAGTCATCCCTGTCTACTGTCCTCCTCTTATAGCTTTGAAAGGCACTCATCGATTCTCGCGTGAGTATAAGCCAAGTATAATTCTTTGATATTCTCAAAGATTGTTTCGAGATTTTTCTCATGAGAATTCAAATTTCTCAAATTGTTCTTGGCATACAAATAATATGTTCTTAATAGATAATTGCACCCGGCTTTCGCTCGATATATAATCGGCAACTTGCTGTCACTGTTTTTACAAGATTACGTCCCGCTTCCGGAAATTGTTTCCTGTTATGATAATGTACAGCCAATTCTAAATAATTGGCGGTGGATAATGACACCACTTACTACTGGTACGATATAAGTCCGCTGTGCGACCGGCCGGAACTATGTCGGCGCGGATTGTAATTTACACCTGTGGGCAACAAGTCTAATACCGTTTAAACTTGACATAGCTACTGAACTTATGTAGGATACGCTGAATAGCTTGTGACGTATTTTGATTAGAGACACGATAAGGACGTGAACTATGCTTTTGTAGTGGCCACCTGGCAAGTTT
The DNA here is from genome assembly GCA_020796225.1 of Arion vulgaris. NCBI lineage: Eukaryota > Metazoa > Mollusca > Gastropoda > Stylommatophora > Arionidae > Arion > Arion vulgaris. The sequence continues at coordinate 28,193 of JADZMA010000277.1, forward strand.
TAGTGATTATTTTTGATTTATGCAGATGTAGTAACCATTCCTTCACTGGGTGTGGTGGAACTACCGAAATGTAAAGAAAAATAAGTGGATAAGACATCACAAATTTATTTTGTTTATTTTTCAACGAATATTGAAACGATTTGAAATCTTTTCTGTTGATCTAATCTTGGGTCTCAGAAGTATTTTTACCAAGTTTGGCGAATTTTGAATGTAAATTGAGTGCCGTGTATAAAATGACACACCCACATTTTGAGAACTATATACATATTATTATACCTGACCACTTACAAGCAAATTATGCATGCTCTCATTACCATTACATTATACTTTTGCAACAATTATTTACTAAATTAGGAAAATAATTTAATACAACTTGCAGTGCAGCTTCAATTACCCTGCTTCTATGTTTGATATTTAGCTAATGTCTGAACTATGTCCTCATCCTCAGACAAAAATGCAGATTAACTAATAAACAGAAGCTGGCAGCCATATGTGGACATTCTTCATGAAACACACCATTTTACGCTTTCTCTAGTATTAAGAAAATACAGGCAAAATTACCCATTTTCAAACCATGAAATATGTTCTTCTTTATGAACGCTTCATATCGACCACTTGTTAACCACTCTGTTATTTGTATGTAATCCGAGCCTAAAGACGTCGGTGCATTGTGCCGTTCATGCGCATACAAGTAGGTTGTAAGATGCGATATTCATGACGCATTTTTATTTACTAGGGTATATTTCATGCATCTACCTCAATCGCCATTACGACATGCCGGCAGGTCGCATGCAGGGTTATTCTGCTCCCTGTGAGCTCCGACAGCACACGGGTAAGATATACTGGAGAAATAAATGTGAGAGGTCAGTATTTTTCTTCAACAAACATCACACGACGGGTGATGTGACAATGATATGCCGGTCGCTTTTACTTAGTTTATTCGCTACCCAAATTTGCTTGGATAAACACGAGAGCCGTGACTGAAAGGAAAAACTTAACTTACCTGTCTTAGTGCGGTCAAATGAACTAGTTCATAATAATATGTAAATTATCGAAACAAATATGCCATTCTGTTATTTTGCAGAACCTTTGACTGTTGATGTTGTTGATAAGGTAAAGGACCATATTAACTGTTTCTACATAGTTTAATTCTCGTTCCATAAATTCTCATTTTAACTCAAGAATAAGCAAAGAAACACATCTAAAATAGTAAGAATTAAATGAAACAAATACTTTGGGTGAAGTTTTTAACCTCCAATGGCATCACATGATCAAACGTAATTAGATCATAATAATGTGTTACACCTTCTCTTGCGTTCCTTCTGCCTAGACTGATGGACCAACTTTTTATCATGAATTTTAATGTGTTTTATGACCTTGTTCCTCTGCATAGCTCATATGCTCTGTGTTTTGGGGGCCATGTTTTTTTCTTATAATTGCTAACTGCTGACAGTCTTGTAGAACGTGTTCTGCTGTCATGTCCGCTCTTTTTTGCAGCACAGGCTAGTTGTGCCAATCTTAAATTTGTGGAACATGTGGGCTCGGAGCTTGTTGTGTCCGGTACGAGGCGAAATATGGCAACTTGTTCACTATGAGAGACCCATAGTATTCGTAGCTGTTGGTGTACTGAGGATGGTCTTTTAATCATTTGTTTCCTATGAAAAGGAGCCGATGGTTGTTCTTCTAAGCTCTCATAACTGGATCTTGAGATCAGTTCCAGGTAGTCGCCAGCCTTCTTTAATAGTTTGTCGGCTGCTTCTGTTTCCCCTTACGTTACAGTAATGGGTATCCACTGGGAATGGCGGTGCGTCGGAGTGAGCGCGTTAGTTCATCGAGGGCCGTTTTGGAGCTCATTCAGCTCTGTTTTGCAAACACTTCTTGAGTGCCGTGACGACCGATAGGAGCACGGTGAATATCACGACCTGTTGCGAGCGGTGCCTATTCCCAGGATCACTGGCCGCAGATTTTATTGCCCTGCCTCGCCCCTCGGTTGTTATTCAAGCAAATATTTGCCTGTGGCAATCGTTTTCGTGACCGTCACTTTCTTTGGGAGTTTAAGCACTATTCCTCCCTCCGCCATCGCTGATTGCGTTATTGGCCCATCTCGTCATATGCTACACGTGCTTCCATTTTTTTCAGGGTACTCGATTCTATGTACTCTTCTGTACGCTTTTTTCGGTTTTTTGCCCCCTCATTCAGCATGCCCGGGATTGATTCCCTTAGTTCTGGCATTCTGGTTTTCACGGCGGACACATGTTTGCTGCCGGGATTGGTTTGACTTGCATTTTGATAGACTGGATGATCTGCGGTCAAAGTTTTGGAGAGATTTTATGAAGCCAGACTTCTGTATCCTACCCTTCCGAATTCAAACATTCTTCCGTGCATTGGGTGAATCGAGCTGTTTTAGTTTTTCCGCCAGTACTAATACTTTCTGTCCCTTCGATCTGTCATTGGTTGATGTCGGTGATTGTTTCCATCGCTTGATAGGCGTGGGACTTCATGGCTCCGGTGATAATGCACATTGCACGGTTCTGACTGTTGGACACTTTGACAAATTGCTTGTTGGATGCATTGCTCCAGGCTGCTAACCGTACTCTTAGATCGGCCGCACTCTACCAGAGTAGAGTGTTTTTAAGAATCCTGGCGTTTGCTCCCACGTGAGCCTGTGAGTCGGTGCATCATCGTGAGCCCATGCCTCGCTTTTGCCGTAGCATTTTCAATTTGAGGGCACTAGGTCAGCTACGGTCGAGTGTGACCCAAGGTACGCTGGGTCTTGCTTGCTGGAAGATCGTGCCCATTGACTTTAAGCTTAATTTTATAATCCTGGTTGTTCTGGGAGAACACAGTGTAAGTGGTCTGGCCATTTATGCTCATATTCCACTTTTTGTCCACACTCCAGCCTATTAACATAACTAGTCGATTTGTTATGGGCATTGACTCCTTTTCGCCCATATTGCCTGGTCGTCGGCATACATGGGAGTGGTACTGCCTACAGGCATGCTGTCATTGACAAAGATTAGAAAGAGGATTGGTGAGAGCACTCCTCCTTGGGGACTCCTTTGCCTAGTGTGGCCTTTATGTTTGTGTACCCTGAACCTGAACCCTTGCTACCTGTTCTGCAGCTATCGTCACTTGTACATTCTTCCCTTATGTCGAGGGTGAGGAGTTTCAGTCTTAGGACCCTTCCTTCCAGACTGTGTCAAACGCCTTCCTCCATATCTATCAAGACCGCCAGTGTCTGCTTTTTTTTGCAACCATCCTCGATTTCCTGGGCAATGGCGTTACTTGGATCTCTGTAGATCGGCATCTCCAAAAGCCTCCTCTGTTGTGCCATGAGAAGACCTTTGCTTCCAAGGTCAAGATAACTGTTTGTTCACTCATACGTTCCATGAGTTTACCTGCAGCTTAGGAGGCTTATTGGTCTGTAACCTGCCAATATCGAGCGATATTTGCCTGGTTTGAGGATGGGTACCATGGCTTCCTTCCATTCTGTAGTACTAAGTGCCTGCTCCTCCACGACATGTTTAGAACGGGCAGTAGAGCTGCCTACTCCAATGCCTCATTACCCAAGTTTTTAAGCATCTCATTGGTAATCCCATCTTTCCAAGGACTTCTAGCTTCAGCTCTTCTAATAATTTCTCTTCCAACTCATTTCTGTGAATATATCCAAGTTAGTTACCCATTCTCCATTTTCTTGGCTCGCCTTGGAGGGTCCTTTTGCTTTTCTTCTCTTGGTGTCATTTACGCTTTCTCTTGCTATGCTTACTATGTGTTAAATCTGTAGATTATCAAATAAATGTTTCATCTTTTATTTTGTAGATGCTGAGATTACACGAGGGTAAGCATAATAAAACACGTTAATCACTGGCTACTAACTTAATTTTGAATTTGAAACACATTTTTATAATCATAAATATTAAAAACGAAAACACTGTTTATAAAGCCTAATGCAAAGCCTGTTCTAGAAATCTCTTTTATCCTGACCTCTGTGAGGCATAACTCGAGAAAAGAAGAAGAACATTACAATTGTTTCAGGGAACGACAGAAATAAGATCTTTGACTGCAGCACAGATTTGTGTGATATCTCTGACACAGTGTTGGTTTTATCCGATTAAATACTCGTAGATGCACTTTGAGGTAAAATTTGACCGCAGCCTGTGTTTTTCAGGGAACATTCTGAATAGGGGGAAGACTGCAGAAACTTGCAACAGTGAAACACGTACAAACAAAGTACTATAGTTTTACAAATACAGAAACAGTGACGATAAACAGCAACGTTTCGACCAATGGCCTTTATCAAGCAAACGAACAAACAGGAGTGACAAATTAAATGAAACACAAATGGACGACCAAATACCAACGTATCTAAGGAAAATCTGGAATAAAAACGAATAACGAAATAAATGTAACACAAAAAACACATAAAAACTAGAAATAGAACGGAAAAGAAACAATGAAACATCTAGTAAATATATACTTGAATACATGCAACATATACCCATATAGATTACAAAGCATGGGAAGAGAAAGTACTAAAGAAGCATAAGAATTTAATACATGCAACATATCCCCATAGAGATTACAAAGCATGGGAAGAGAAAGTACAAAGAAGCATAAGAATGTAATACAGTTGAGCCCGCGTGGTCTGAAGGGTACCATACAAAGAAATCAACGATTCTCCAGAGCAAATCGACTACGATCATCAGAGGAACATGATCGGATGGCTGTGACCTGGACATCGCAAGCTCCTGAATGGCCAGTATCATTGAAATGGGTAGCTACAGGGTCACAGAGCATTGGCGTATATCGCGCAAGAGTTGGGCGAATCGGTCACTGAGTCTCCTGCCGGTTTCCCCAATATAGTCCTTGTTGCACCGCTTGCAGATAATGGCATAGATAATATTACGGGACTCGCACGTGAAACTGTCTTCAACAACGAACGTGGCTTTTGGAAAAGACACCGTGCGGGTCTTTATTACATAAGCACAAGTGTTGCAGCGCCGACGGCCACGCTGGATGGTGCCAAAATGACTCTGGATATTAGGCTTGAGGCGACTGTGAACCAACATATCCTTAAGGCTTCTGTCCCGTCTGTACGCCACCAAAGGATAGTGTTGGAAGATTGAACGTGTCTCAGGATCAGACTGAAGAATGGAGAGATGACGAAATAAGACTTTCTTCACAAGGGAACTATGAGGGTGGAAAGTTAAACAAGTTTCACCCTGTCAGAATTGGAAGTTCTATGCTGGTTAGAGAGCCTCCTGGCGAGAAATTTGCTGAACGCGCCGCATAGCAGAAGCAAGCACCTTATCCGGGTATAAGCGCTTACGAAAGAAATCCATCATCTCGTGAGCTTTATCGAGAAAATCGTCGTCCTCGCTGCAGAGGCGACGAAGGCGCAAGAGTTGAGAGAATGGTAAAGAATCACGACAAGCCTGGGAATGGGAAAGAGTATAAAGAAGAAAACTATGTGCATCAAACTCTGTAGCGAGGACGATTTGCTCTGGAGAATCGGTTGATTTCTTTGTATGGTACCTGCGACCACGCGGGCTCAACGTATTACATTCTTATGCTTCTTAGTACTTTCTCTTCCCATGCTTTGTAATCTATATGGGTATATGTTGCATGTATTACATTCTTATGCTTCTTAGTACTTTCTCTTCCCATGCTTTGTAATCTATAGGGGTATATGTTGCATGTATTCAAGTTATATATTTACTAGATGTTTCATTGTTTCTTTTCCGTTCTATTTCTAGTTTTATGTGTGTTTTTGTGTTACATTTATTTCGTTATTCGTTTTATTCCAGATTTTCCTTAGATACGTTGGTATTTGGTCGTCCATTTGTGTTTCATTTAATTTGTCACTCCTGTTTGTTCGTTTGATTGATAAAGGCCTTGTTAGTCGAAACGTTGCTGTTTATCGTCACTGTTTCTGTATTTTGTAAAACTATAGTACTTTGTTTGTACGTGTTTCACTAGGAACATTCTGAGCTGTTTTCTTTAGCAAAGAACATACCATGATTGAAAAATTCACCTTGCTATAAGCATCCTCTAAGTCAGGAGTTCTCAAACTTTTTTGAAGTCGGGCACACTTGAACTCCTACAAAAAATCATAGGCGCGCTATACACAAAACTAATAAATAAGCAGCAAAAAGCAAAGACATTCAGAAATAATTCGAAAATGCAACTTACCTTTATTCATCATTTGATTGCTGCCTACGAGAAGCATGAGCCTGATTTTGTTGTCGATTTTTTATTCTGGTGCCAGCTAGTACAGCATTGCCGACCTCTGACCTGGGATTTCCTAGGGCGCACCTAGGAATGTCATCGGGCACACTGGTGCGCCTGGGCACACCCTTTGAGAACCCCTGATCTAAGTCGATGACCATAACAACAGTTTCTTGCTTGGATTAAGAGCCCTTATAAACATCATAAGCAAACGCGCCAGCATTGTCCCATGTACCTTTCATTGGCCGGTAGCTACCGAAGTGTAAGAGAGAATGTGGTCAGTCTCTAAGGGACACGTTACTGCTTCTGACTGATGTTTGCGTGAAGGCTGGCTTACCGTTTTTATCGGAATCACTCGCCATGCAGGCGAGCTTTATTCGACTTCAGAAGTACTTGAAGTTTAGATCCTCAAGTGTGATGTAACTGATAATTAATTGACTTAATTTGATTGTTTTTAATTTGTTCGCTTTATTTTCATTGTCCATATTTAATTTAAAAAAAAACATTTAAAGATTTGTAGTTAACGATGGAGTGGCGAGATACAAATATACGAAAGGGAAAGACAAATAGATAGATAGACGGGTCAAAGGCTCATGAGGTCATGGTGGTAACATGAGCCAGGGTAGCGAGGGCGGCTAACCAAGACCCTGCCCCCAACCTCCACGCGTGACCCTGAAACAGACTCTGGTTACGGTCTGGCTAAGAGGGCAGGGATCGGGAGAAAAAACTACTGGTAGTGGTAGCAGTGCAATTACGGAAATACAATAAAGACACATATAAACAAATGCACAAATCTCCTGACCGATGTCCAACAAGATATTGCCCAAGCCCCTGAACGCAAAGAAACAGCAACGACACGTCTCTGACATGGATGAGAGGTGCATCCAGTGACCAAACGTATGCCCACGTAGGGCTAAGCTCGAAGTTCTGAGGAGGGGCAACACTGCCAGCCCGTCGGCAAGAATAAATAAGACAGGACCGTAACGAATAAAGTCTACCCTCGTGTTGGTACGAGAGAAGATTGCAGCTGACTTCGCATCGGTAGCCTGGTGCAGATACATGTACTGGGCAAGGTTTGCCGAGCGCAAAAGAACAAGTTGCGTTTAGTGTATAACGAAACTACCAGCCCTGGGAAAACCGTGCAAGGTACTGTGCGATTAAAAATTAACATCCCGGAAGGGGAAAGAGGTTGGTGATGCCTAACGGAACTGCCAGCCTTGGGGCAACCGGGCAAGGTTCGATTGCAATCGTAACTAACATCCCCGGAATAACTGGGGCGGGTGATGGCGGCGAACGCAAAATCCTCAGTTACGCTGATAGTGCCTACTGAAACGACCCTCTACATTGTTTGTACTCGGCCCCATGCCGGTGCTTTCGAGATTAATTGCAAATTGCCACGTACCGATACGCGTCTAGAAAAGGCTGAGAATGTTCCTTCCCCCGGATCAAACTCAAAATGTACGGTAAGCAAGGCCGACAATGTACGGATCAGACAGGAAGTTCGGGTCTGAACATTGGCGAAGGCCGATACTTTACACGGTGTTTTATAGGAGTAAGACGGCCTCCGAGGATAAACACAAGCCCCGAGAAATATTTCTCAGTCAGAACGGGCATAAACAGCGTAACTCACTGTCCCGGCGTAGATCACAAAGCCCAAAAATACGGCAAAGCTGATCGAACCCTAGGGAAAGCTCACCCCAGTAAATCAAAAGCTGGCTGAAAACGAACACCCCACCGAAGGATAAGCAACTGAGCTCAAATAGGTGCTGAAGGCTGGTGCACGTACATCACGTTCTGATGTTTGGCTGTTTATATATCACAATGAGAATGATTAAAACAGGCCTAGAACGATCGAAGAAGAAGAAGAAGATAGATAGACGTGGTCAAAGGCGCAAGGAAGCGGCGCGCCAGGATTAAAGAGATGTCTCTAATCCCCTGCTCTCACCTCTAAGTGGTGACCCTGGTAACATACGGTAGTTCGGTCTGGCTTGAGGGCAGGTGCCGTGGGAAAGCTTTCTCTGGGGCAAGTAGAGATGCAAAGGTAGTCATGCTTGATGGGATCCGCTCGTAACACAGACGAGCGAACTCCCAGAGTTACTATTAATGCTTGCCTCTCCCGGCCGATGTGAAAAGCTAGAACGATATATATAGAACCTTGCGGGGCGGAACTCGAAGTCCGCGCATTCTCTCTCTTGATGCACACCTCTTGAGCCGATAAGTATGCTGGGTGATGAGTTAGGCCGCACGTTGGTCCACATAGGTAAAATGTCAACCCCATCACAGAGATGGGGACACGAATCAAAACCATCGAAAGGGGAAATTGACCCGCGTGTGGCGAATTCGGAGCCCGCGTATGCTCTCTTGAGCCCACTCTCTAGAGCCGATAAATATGCTGGGTGCCGAGTTGAACCGCAAGCTGGGCCACATAGGTCAAAGCACTGACCCCCATCACAGAGTTGGGGACGACCCCCATCCATCGAAGAGCCGTTGACCCGCGTGTGGCGAAATTCGGAGCCCAATCATGCTCTCTCTTGAGCTACCCCCTAAAACCCGGATGAATTTTTGCTTGGGAGTCGAGTTGAGTTGCACGGGGGCATCAGGGGGCAAAATTGGGTTTTTTGCTCCCCCGGGAAATCGAAGGCCAGAATTGACGGAAATGATGAGGCGGGCCCACCAGGGGCAGAGTGAGCACGACGCCAAAGGGCCCTAGTGGGCACCAAACGAGGGGCAGGCCACACGGCAAACGCAGAAAAAAGGCCCAAACCCCTGCAGCGGCGAAAAATTTTTTAGGGAAAAGGTGTGCGTCCAACCCACTTGAGCAGAACAAATGGGAAAACCCCGCGGGGGCAAAAACCCGTGAACACGGCAAGCGCGGCAACGGCAAGCATAACAATAGGTTGTGAATCCCCCCCCCTGAGCAAAAAAAACTGGGCCCCGCAGAGGCAAAACCAGTGCAAGCACGGCAAACGGGGGGCAGCGGCAAGCGGTTTTTGGTCCCCCCCAAATGTACAGAACAACTGGAAAGCCCAGCAGAGGTAAAGCCAGTGCGCGTTTCCGCTCGCAGTGAATATTTTTGCCTTGTAGTTTTTATTGGGGACAATCAAAGCAAGCAGAGCAAACCGTAAAAAAACCTGGGCCCGGGCCCGGGAAACCAAGGTGTTCATTAAAACGACCGGTTTTTCTGGGCAGATGGCGCTCAAAACCCGGGGGGCAGACCTCCTGGTCCTGCCATGGAAAAAAAGGGAACCCGCTGCCTTATGGGTTCTGCTGGAGACAGCGAAAGGCTATCGGAAAACGTACCGCAAACAAACGCTGGGGTTAAAATCGAAAATCCCACCAAAGGGTGGGAAATGTGCTCAAATAGGTGCCAAGGTTTGCGACTTAAAGTTCTGATGTTTGGCTGTTTATATATCACAATAAATGATAATAAATGGCATTAGAACGATCGAAAGAAGAAGAAGACGAAGATAGATAGACAGACAGAGCAACCGGATATACAAATTACGTGTCATCTAAACAAATGATGAAATCAATCAGAAAGTCATCAAAATAAACTCAAAACGACTAACAAGATATGAGCGAATGAGAATAATATACCTTCCTGCCTCCCAACAGGACACAATCAACCTACAGCCATGGTATGCAAAATTCAGGTTTTACAATTCGTCATGTGTACATGTCGACGGCACTCCTGACTGCAGGAACACATACTTAAGACTGTACTGAATATGATATACTGAGGCAAACAGACACACACTGGCCTAGTGAAACAAGACAAGAAAGTAAACTGCACGGATTCTAGTGATTGTTATTGTTACTAAACTGCCGTATTGCACTCCGGCAGATCCATAGGTGCCCAGTCTCCCCAACAGATATAGAAGAGTATGCATACTGATGGTTCCTGTGGCTCGCTGATTAAACACATCTCTTTGCTCTCGACTTGTACAACGGGTAGCTCCAAACTGCCTAAATCGCTTGATCTATTCAATATCGATTTTAGTGTCCTCATCCAACAGACAGTCGCGAAGAGACCAAAGAACGTCCTCTTATCCATCTTCAACTCCCAACAATCAATGCTGTTGATGCAAGCCTGTCCGCTCTCTCATTACCGTAAACACCCGCATGCCCAGGACAGTATATCTACGTAAGCTTCTGGAGGTTAGAAACTTCTATAGACGACATCTACTCATACCGAAACCTACCCTTCT
>JADZMA010000278.1:0-38553 GCA_020796225.1 Arion vulgaris
ACGTACCAACGCGTTTTTAGAAAAGGCTGAGAATGTTCCTTCCCCGGGATAAAACCCAAAAAATGTACGGTAAAGAAAGGGCCGAAAATTACGGATCAGACAGGAAGTTCGGGTCCAAAACATTCGGGGGCCGATACTTTACACGGTTTTTTAAACGAGTAAGACGCCGCCGAGGACAAGCAAAAAGCCCCGAGAAATTTTTCCCAACAGAACGGGCAAAACAGCGTAACTCCCCGTCCTGGCGTAGATCACAAAGCCCAAAATACGGCAAATTTGGGTCGTAAAGGCGTGATCCTGAGCCGACAAGTCGGCAGAAAGGAAAAAAAATTTGGGGAAAGCCCCCCCTAGTAAATCAAAAGGGGCGGGGCGGAGGGACGGGCCTAGTCACCAGGGCGCAAATCGCCCCGGGACGGGGATCAAACGTTTTTGCCAGTGGCCCAAAAATACACCAATAAGAATGATCAAATTGGCCGGAAGAACGAACGGGAAAAGAAGAAGTAATTGTAATTAGTTATTTAAAAAATAATTAATTTTTGAAAATAAAATTTTGCCCCCACCCCCACCCCCTTTCTTTGGCAGTGGATGTCACAAATATAAAAAGGGAAGAACCCCAAACTGGCATATGATGTACATATTTACTCTAATTAAGGGGAACCCCCACTTTTATCTAAACGGTATAAGCAAAATATGGCTGTACAAATTTTGGGAAAAAAAAATATTTTTAAAAAGGGTTAAAATTGAAAAAACCATATCTAAAAAACCAATTGAGTTAAAATTTTTTGTGGAGGTTCACATAAATTAGGGGGGAAAATGTAACTTTTTGAAAAAGTTTGGCAATTTGAAGAATTTGGATGAAAAATTTTTATCTAAAAAATTTTAAAAAATAAAACTTGAAATGTTTATATTCAATCCTGAAAATCAACCCGGGATTCAGGATTAATAACAAAACATTCCCTCTCCTCTTCTCTCCCCTTCGCGTTTTCCACCCAGCCCGATGTCCCTTTTTTTCCCATAAATTTTTCCTGTTGAAATCTGATTCGGAACCTAGCATTGGTGTTTTACGTCACACCCAAACCATTTGGAGCTCGGGGTGTTTTATCCTTCCAATGTGCCCTTTTTTTCACCCGGTTTAAATTTGGGTTCGCCTCCGTTCTGTAGCCCTCAGTGTTTTACGGTGGGGTACCCACCCCACGCTCAACCCCCCAAGTCGCCCCGAATCGTGGCAGATAACAGTGGTTCTTTTCTTTACCCCCCAAATTTGGGGGCCCCGGAATCACTGGGCAATATCACACCCTCAGGGGGACGGGAGCACCCATAAAAAAAAAAAGGGTTAGAGACTTTCATTCACAGTTTGAATTTAAATAAGATTGTCTGTCCCAAAAATTGTAAGACTAATAGCTGTAAAAAAAAACAACGATATGTGGTACCAGTGGCGCTGTAAAATTTTATTGGGTGGGGCCAGACAAAAAAAAAAATTGGTTTTTTAGATATTTTGATAATGGAGGTGTTGAAGGGGGTAAACACAAAAAAGCTTATCAAAAAAAAAAGAGGCAGTTATCATTTTTGGGATTGTGAAAAAAGGGGGTTTAAGACATTTATAAAAAATAAGAAAAAAAATTTTTTAAAAAATAAATCACGTTGTTCATTATTTTGTGGGGCCAGGCCCATCCCTTGGGACAGCCGCCACTGTGTGGTACATAAACAGACCCAACCGATCACTTAAACAGACTTCTTCTATTGGTTAAAAAAGAAAACCCTTCCTCTTGAGTCTTGTGTTTTTCGAGGGGTTAAAATTTAAAAAGCGAACTATGCGGGGGCTTTCATCGGGGGGGTTAGAAAACGCCATTTTCACCTCCCAAGTCTCCACGGAAAAGTTGAATTTGTTAACTATGCTTATATTTCCCAAGACTACAAGATGCGTTCCCCTTCAGGTAAGGGCATAACTCTCTTTTTTATGCAAACATTGGAGGATGGTTGAAAAAAGGGCAATCTTTTTTACCTTTGCATTTTTGGGATCCCAAAAGGGGGGGGGGGGCAGGGTAGGATGGGGGTTTGATGGACAACGATAGGAAAAAATGTAAAGAAAAAAACAAAGTGTGTTTGGGATTTCTCTCTCCTCCGATCGTTTTGGCTGTTTTATCATTCTTTTGATATATAGAGGCAAACATCAAGAACGGGGTACGTGCACCAGCCTTCGACTATTGAGTCAGGTGTTTATCCTTCGCTGGCGTGTTCAATTTCAACCAGGGGTGCGAGTTTTAAGTTTTTTTCCCCTCTTTATACCCCTTTGGTGGGCCCTTTTGGTCAAAAGTTGATGTGTATTTTATTGTTTTGTTTTTTTAAAACTACGATTTTGTTACTAATTTTTTTCGCCATTGATTCCTATTTCCAAAATTTTTTTCCCCCTTCAGTTTCAGTTTGAAATATCTTAAATGCACTCCGGACATGTCCATAGGTGTTGGGATCTCCCGCAATATCTCCAACAGGTCCACGACGACATTATATCGATGAAGAGAATGCCTGAAAGAAAAAAAGCAGCACAGAGAAGAACTACAGAAACAAGAAAAAAAGATAGGGGGTTTGCGGGAAAAACAGTTATAAAAATGGCACAGAACAAAATAAAAACCCTTTGTGGCAGTATGTTTAAAGGGTTCTAAATGAAGGATTACTTTTGCCCCGGGTTTCCCCATATGGTCGTCTTTCCCAAAAATGGCCCCCACCTGCCGGGGGGGAAAAAGCAAAACCGTAGCCCCGGGCCCTTTGGGGCCGAAAAACGATTTCGTAAACGGGCCGCGGTCCGGTTCAACCCACGACCTTCGAACGAAAGGGCAAAGGCCCCCTCCCCCAGAAGAAACAGTTTTTGTGTACACGGGAAAACAACAATATGTTTTGGAACAAAACAGTTTTTTGTTTTGGAACACGAAAAATGTGTGTACAGAACAGAAGCAGTATATTTGAAAAGGAAAACGAAAAGGGAAAAAGAAAAAATAATAAACAAACGTGAGGGAAAAAAAATATATAGGAATGAAAATAGTTAAACAAAAATGGATACCATATGGGGGAATGCAACATATGTAGAAGAGTTTTGCAAAAAGGGGAAATTTTTTTTTTTTTTTTTCTATCCAAACACTTGAGCTTTTCTCGGCTCGTGTCAGAACATGTAACCTTCGGGCCCCCGAAAATTAAACGGCCCTTGGCTTTTCCCGGAAATTTAAACCCCCGGGCTTGTCACCCGTCGTCCCAAACCCCCTAGAGCACCGGGGCCATTTAAGGGTAAAAAACTTTTTAAGTTTTGGCCCCCCGTTTATCCCAAAAAATTCTTTGGTTTTCCCCAAAAATTAATTTCCCAAAATTTTGTTCTTTTTCGATTTTCAATGTTCTAGACAGGGGTCCATGATAGTTAAACTAAATGGGGAAATAGTTTTAACATTGAGACTTTCTTTATTTGGTTTTGGGTTCCCGGGCTTAATCGACAGCCAGTTTGTTCTTCCTTTTAAGTTTGCTCGTGCGTTGGCCAATCCAAATGGAACAAGTTTATTTTACCTGTTGGGGACCTACCCCAAAAAGGAAAATACAGGTGTAAATTTGTTTTTGGTTAGTTTATAGTTTAAATTTATTCCCCAGCTGGGATATAGATCCCAACAGTTGTTCGCCACTTTTTCCCGGGCCTAGCTTTTTTCTTTAGGGTTTCCCCTAGGACAGTCGAAAATTTTCAGTTCCTCAAGAAGACTTTCTCCAGGTCTGTTTGGGGCCTTTCTTTTCGTTTTCCCTTGGGGGTTCCATTCCAAATGCTTGTCAGTGACATTTAACTGTTTTTTCCTAGGGAGGCACAAAAAGGGTTATTTTTGGAAGTGAAAAAACTTTTTGGGGGATACACAAATTAGATGAGATTTTTTAGTCAGTTGAGGTACGGACGAAAACTACTTTTTTAAAGTTGTCAAGAACTTGGCTACTTATGGTTTTGAATCATGGGCTGTTACACAAAAAAAAGAAGGAAAATCCAGTCCTTCGAAACTAAATGCTACAGAAAGATCCTATAAATACCATGGACAGAAAAAAAAAAATAATGATGTCCTTGGGAAAAAACTAAAAAGTTAAAGACAATTGAGGATAAACAAAATACTATACAGAAAATTAGATACTTTTGGGCACATTAATCCCAGATGGCAGAGAAAGAAAAAATATTAGAGAACAGTGTCACAGGAAGCAGAGGCAGACCATGAAGAAGGGACAAGATATTAAAAAAACCATGAAATGACCAAAACGAATGGGTGAACTGGCCAGAGACAGAGGAATTTCAGATTTTAAAGAAACCCCTAAAGGAAAAGCACCCAAGATGATGAGTGTAAGGACAAAGCAAAGGACATACTTATTGGGAAAAGCCAATAAAGTCAACTGTCCATGCTAGGTAGCTGATTAATTTTGTACCATCTCTGTGAGCCGTTAGCTGTTGGAAATGTTGCAGTTATTTGGGAAAATTAAACCCCCAAAGGGTTAGTTATGTTGCAAAGGTTTCATTTTTGATTTGGCTGAAGGCTGTTAAACAATTGTGGAATATTTATAAAAATGGGGTTCCAGGGAAGATGCCCAAAAAATTTTATCCGGGAATGTAGAGAGGGTTTTTTCCATTATTTAGGAAATCCAAAAATTAGGTCCTACTGGAATTTAGAAAGGGTGTTCCCATTTTCATGTTTGTTGGTTACACGCCCATAACCAAATCCAAGGGGTTTTTTCCGCCCCGGGGGCCCTTAAAAGGGGGGGGGGTTCGGTTTTAAAAAAAAAAGGGGGGGCCTTTTAAAAAAAAAAACCAAAAAAAAAATTTTTAAAAAGAAAAAAATTTTCGATTAAAAAAAAATTGGTTTTTTAAAAAAAAAAACCCCCAAAAAAAAAAAATTTTTTCCCTTTTCCAAATTTTTTTTTAAAATTTTAAACCAAGGGGAAAAAAAAAAAATTTTTTTGGGAAAAATTTTTGGGGGGAAAAAAAAAAAAAAAAAAATTTTTTTTTTTTTTTTTTTTCCCCAAAAAAAAAACAAAAAAAAAAACGAAAGGGGCCCCAAAAAAATTTTTTTTAAAAAAAAAAAATTTTTTTTTTTTAAAAAACCCCCTTTTTAAAAAACCCCCCCCCGGGGGAATTTTTAAAAGGGGAAAAAACAATTTTTGGTTTAAAAAGGCAAAAAAAAAAATTTTTTCCCCCCCCCCCCCCCCCCCCCTTTTTTTTTTAAAAAAAAACAACCCCAAAAAAATTTTTAATTTTCCCCCCCAAAAAAAAAAAAGTTGGAAAGGAAAAAAAAAAAAAAAAAAGTAAAAAGGGAAAAGGGGTTTTCCCCACAAATTTTTGGGGGGGGGAAAAAAATTTTTTTTTTTTTTTTTTTCCCTTTTTTTTTTAAAAAATTTTTTTTTGGGTTTTTTAAAAAAAACCCCCCCCCTTTTGGGGTTTTTTAAATTTTTTTTCCCCCCAAAAAAAAAATTTTTTTTTAAAAAAAAAATTTTTTTTTTTTTTTAAAAAAGGGGGGGGGATTTTTTTTGTTTTTTTTCTCTTTCCCTCAAATTTTTTTTAAATTTTTTTTTGGGGTTTTTTTTTTTTTTTTTTTTTTTTTTTTTTTTTTAAAAAATTTTTTTTTTTTCCTTTTTTTTTTACAATTTTTTTTTAAAATTTTGGGAAAAAAAGGGGGGTTTTTTCCCCCCCTTTTTTTTTTTCCCCTTTTCCAAAAAGGGGGAAAAAATTTAAAAGGGGTTTTTTTTTTTTTCCTTTTTAAATTTTTTTAAAAAAAAAAAAATTTTTTGGTTCTTTTTTTTTTTTCTTTTTAAAAAAAATTTTTAAAAAAATTTTTTTTAAGTTAAAAACCCCCCTTTTTTTTTCCCCCCCTTTTTTTTTTTTTTGTCCTTTTTTTTAAAAAAAAAAGGTTTTTTTAAAAGGGCCAAAATTTTTAAAAAAAAAAAAATTAAAACCCCCGGGGGTTTTTCCCCTTTTTTTTTTTAAAATTTTTAAAAAAAAAAATTTTAAAATTCCCCAAAAAAATTTTAAAAAAAACCCAAAAAAAACCCCCCCCAAAAAAAAGAGGAAAAAACCCCAAAAGGGGAAAAAGGGGAAAAAAAAAAAAAACAAAAAAAAATTTTAAAAAAAAAAAAAAACCCCAAACCGGGGCCAAAAAGGGATTTTAAATTTAAAAAAAGGGGAAAAAAAATTTTTTTTTGGGCCCCTTTGGGGTGGGGGGGGAAAAATCCCCCCTTTTTTTTTAAAAAAAAATCGGGGGTTTGGGAAAGGGGGTTGGGGAAAAAAAGGGGCCCCTTTTTTTTTCCCCCCTTTTTCCTTTCCCCAAAAAAAATTTTTAAACCGGGTTTTTTTTAAAAAAAAGGGGAAAAAAAAAAGGGTTTTTTTGGTTTTTTTCCCCCCCCCCGGAAGGGGGTTTTTTTTTTCCCGGGGGGGGTTTTTTTTTTCCCCCTTTTCCCTTTGGGCCCCCCCGGGGGGGAAAAAAAGGGGGGGTTTTGGGGTTTTTAAAAAAAATTTTCCCCCCCAAAAAAAAATGGGAAAAAAAGGGGTTTAATTTTCCCCTTTTTTTTAAAAGGGTTAAAAAGGTTTTAAAAAAGGGGGGGAAAAACCCCAAAAAAAAAAAAAAAATTTTTTTTCCCCAAAAAAAAAAAAACCCGGGGGCAAATTTTTTAAAAAAAAAAAAAAACCTTTTAAAAAAAAAAATTTTTTTTTTTGGGAAAAAAGTTTTTAGGGGGATTTCCCCCCCCCAAAAAAGGGGGAAAAAAAAAAAAAAAGGTTTTGAAATTTTTTTTTAAATTTCCCCAAAAATCCTTTAAATTCCTTTTCCCTTTTTTTAAAGGGGGGAAATTTTTTTTCCTTTTTAAAAAAAAAAGCCCGGGTTTTTTTTTAAAAAAAAATTTTTTTTTTCAAAAAAACCAATTAAAATTAAAATTAAAACCCCCGGGGGGGGGAAAAAAAAAATTTTTTTTGGGAAAAAAAAAAAAAAGGGGGGAAAAAATTTTTTTTTTTCCCCCTTTTTTGGGGGGCCCCCAAAAAACCCTTTTTGGGAAAAAAAAAAAATTTTTTTGGGGGGGGGTTTTTAAAAGGTTTTTAAAAAAAAAACCCCAAAAAAGGGGAAAAAAAAAATTGGGGGTGCCGAATTTTTAAAAAAAAAATTTTTTTTTAAAAAAAAAAAAAGGGTTTGGGGGGGAAAAAATTTAACCCTTAGGCCCCCCCGGGAAAAAATAAAACAAAAAAAAATTTTTTTTTTTGGCCGGGAATTTTTGGGGGTTTTTTGGGGGTTTTTTTTTTCCCCCCAAAAAAATTTTTTTTTTTTAAAAAAAAATCAGGGGGTTTTTTTTTTTTTTTTTCCCCCCCCGGGGGGGGGGGAAAAAAAAAAAAGGGCCCCCGGGGGGGTTTTTTTTTAAAAAAAATTTTAAATTTAAAGTTTTGGGGAAACCCTTTTTTTTTAAAAAACCCCTTTTTTAAAAAAAAATTTTAAAAACCCGGGGGGGGGGGTTTTCCCCCAAAAAAAAGGGGGGGGGGGGAAAAAAAAAAAATTTTTTTTTTAAAAAAAAAAATTTTTTGGGGGAGGAAAAAAAAGGGGGGGGGGGGGGGGGGCCCCAAAAAAGGGGTTTTCCGGGGAAAAAAAGGGGTTTTTTTTAAAAAACCCCCAAAAGGGGGGGCCCGGGGGTTAAAGGAAAAGGGGGGCCCAAAATTTTAAACCCCCCCCTTTTTAAAAAAACGGGGGTTTTTTTTTTGGGGGGGGGGGGGGGTTTTTAAATTTTTTTTTCCCCCCCCCCCCCAAAAAAAAAAAAGGGGGGTTAAAAAAGGGGGAAAAAAAAAAAAAATTTGGGGGAAAAATTTCTTTAAAGGCCCTTTTTTTTAAAAAAAATTTTAAAAAAAAATTTTTTAAAAAAGGGGGGGGAAAAAAAAAAAAAAAAATTTAAAAGGGGGGGAAAAAAAAGGAAAAACAAAAAAAAACCGATTTTTTTAAAAGGGGGGGCCCCCCCCCCCAAAAAAAAAAAAAAAAAAAAAAGGGAAAAAAGGAAAAAAGGGGGGGCCCCAAAAGGGAAAACCCCAAAAAAAAAATTTTAAAAAAAAAAAAAAGGCCCCAAAAAAAAATTTAAAAAACCCTTTGGGGGGAAAAAAAAAAATTTTTTTTTTTTACCCCCCTTTTTTTAAAAAAAGGGGGGGGAAAGGAAAAAAAAATTTTTTTTTTTTCCCCCCAAATTTTTTTAAAAAAAGGGGGGGGAAAAAAATTTTTTTTTTCCCCCCAATTTTTTTTTTTTGGGGGGAAAAAAAATTTTTTTTTTTTTTCCCCCCCCTTTTTTTTTAAAAAAATTAAAAAGGAAAAAAAAAAAATTTTTTTTTTAAAATTACTTTAAATTTTAAAAAAAATTTTTTGGGGGCCCCCTTTTCTTCTTTTAAAAGGGGGAAAAAATTTTTTTTTTTTTTAAACCTTTTTGGGTTTTTTTTTTTTTTTTTTTCCCCCCCTTTTTTTTTTGCCTTTTCCCTTTTTTTGGGGGTAGGGGTTTTGGTTTTTTTGGGGTTCCCTTTTTTCCCCTTTTAAAAAATTGGTTTTTTTTTTTTTCTTTTTTTTTCCCCTTTTTTTTAATTTCCCCTTTTTTTTTTCCCCCTCCGGGAAAAATTTTTTTTTTTTGGGTTTTTTTAAAAAATCTTTTTGTTTTTTGGGCCTTTTTGGGGGTTTGGGGGCCCCCGGGTTTTTCCCCCCCCCGGGGGGGGGGGGTTTTTTAAAAAAACCCCTTTTTCAAAATTTTTTTTGGGGGGGAAAAAACCCCCCCCTTTAAAATTTTTCCCCGGGTTCCAAAAGGGGAAAAAACCCCCTTCCCCAAACCCCCTTTTCCCCCCTTTTTTTTTTTTTTAACCCCCCCAAAAAATTTTCCCCCCAAAAAATTTTTTCCCCCCCCCAACCCCCCCCCCCACAAATTTTTACCCCTTTTTCCCCGGGTTTTTCCGGGGGGTTTTTTTTTAAGTTTTCCAATTTTTTTTCCCCCATTTTTTTTTTGGGGGGGAAAATTTCCTTTTAAAAAATTTTTTCCCCCCTTAAAAAAAAAATTTTTTTTAAAAAAAAAAAAAACCCCAAAAAGGGTTTTTTTTTTTCCCCTTTTTTTTTTTAAAAAAAATTTTAAAATTTTTCCCCCAAAATGGGGGAAAAAAAACCTTTTGTTTTTTTTTAAAATTTTAAAAAATTTTTTTTGGGGGGAAAATTTAAAATTTTTTTTTCCCCAAAAAAAAGAAACCCTTTTTCCCAAAATTTTTTTTTTTTTCAAAATTGGGGGGGGGAAAAAAAAAAACCCCCGGGGCCCCCCCAAAACCCAAAAGGTTTTTTTTCCCCTTTTTTTTTTTTTGGAAAAAAAATTTCCCCCTTTTTTTTTTGCTTTTTTTAAAAACCCCCAAAACCCCCCTTTTCCCCCCAAAAAAAAAAAAAAAAAAAATTAAAAAAATTTTTTTTTTTTAAAGAATTTGGGGGGGCCCCCTTTTTTTTTTTTTTTTTTTTTTTTAAATTTAAAATTTTTTTTTTAAAAAACCCTTTTTTAATCTTTTGGGCCCGAAAATTTTTTTTGCCCAAAAAAAAAAAATTTTTTTTTAAAGGGGGTTTTTTGGGGGGGGGTTTTTTTTTTTAAATTTTTTTTTTTTAAATTTTTAAAAAAATTTAAAAGGGGGCCCCCCCCCTTTTTTTTTAAAAAAAAAAGAAAGGGGGCCGGAAAGGGAAAAAGGGGGGAAAAATTTTTTTTTTTTCCAAAAATTTTTTTTTTACCCCAAAAAAGGGGCCCGGGGAAAAAAAAAAAATTAAATTTAAAAAGGGGAATTTCAAAATTTTAAAAAACCTTTTTTCCCCTTCCCCCCAGGCCCTTGTTATTTTTTTTCCCCTTTCCCCCCCCCCAAACCCCTTTTTAAAAGGTTTTTTTTTTCCCCAAATTTTTTTTTTCCCCCCTTTTCCCGGGGAAAAAAATTTTTTTTTTTAAAAAACCCCGGGCCCCCCTTTTTTTTTTTAAAAAAAGGGGGGGAAAAGGTTTTCCCAACCCCAAAAAAATTTTTTTCCCCCCCCTTTTTCCCCCCCTTTTTTTGGGGGCCCCTTTAAACCCCAAAAAAACCCCCCCAAAAAAAAAAAAAGGGGGGGGGGGGAAAATCAACCCCCCTAAACCTTTTTCCCCCCCCCCCGGGGGGGGGTTTACCTGGGGTTTTTCCCCCCCGGGGGGGGGGGGAAAAAAAACCCTTGGGCCCCTTTTTTTTTCCCCAAAAACCCCCAAAAACCCCGGGGGAAAAAAATCGGGGCCCCCCCCCCCCCTTCCCAACCCCAACCCCCCCGGGGCCCCAAAAAGGTTTTTTTGGGTTTTTTTCCCCCTCCCCAATTAGTTTTAAGTTCCTTTTTTTAAAAAAAAAAAAATTTTTTTTTTTTCCCTTTTTTTAAAAAAAAAAATTTTTTTTGGGGGTTTTTTTTTTTCCCCCCTTTTTTTTTGGGCCCCCCCCGGTTTTTTTTGGGAAAGGGTTTTTTTCCCCTTTTTTTTTTTATTCCCCTTTTTTTTTAAAAAAAAAAAAAAATTTTTTTTCCCCCCCCCGGGGAAAAAAACTTTTTTCTTTTTTAAAACCCCCCCCTTTTTAAAAAAAGGGGTTTTTTTTAATTTTTTTTAAAAAATTTTTTTTTTGGGGGGAAAATTTTTTAAAATTTTTTTTTTTTTCCCCCCCCTTTAAAAAATTTTGGTTAAAAAAATTTCCCCAAAAAAAAAAAAAATTTAAAAGGTTTTTTGGAAAAAAAGGAAAAATTTTTTTTTCAATTTAAAAAAAAATTTTAAAAAAAAGGGGGAAAAAAAAAAACCCCTTTTTTCCCCCTTTTTTAAAAGGTTTTTAAAAAAAAAAAGGGAAAAAACCCCAAAAAAAAAAAAAAATTTGGAAAGAAAAAGGGAAAAAAAAAAAAAAAAAATTTTTTTTTTGAAAAGGGGGAAAAAAAAAAAAGGAAAAAACCCCTTTCCCCAAAAAAAAATAAAATTTTTAAAAAAAGGAAAAAAACCAAAATTTTTAAAAAAAAATTTTTTAAAAAGGGAAAAGGGGGAAAAAAAAAAGGGGGGGGAAAAAAAAAGCCCCCAAGTTTCCCCAAAAACCCCCCCAAAAAAAAAGGAAAAAAAGGGTTTAAAAATTTTTTTTTTATTTTAAAAAAAAATTTCCCGGGGGGAAAAAAAAAAAAAAATTTTTTTTTAAATTAAAAAAGGGGGGAAAAAAAGGAAAAAGGAAAAAAACCAGGAAAATTTTTTTTTTCTAATTTTAAAAAAAATTTTGGAAAAAAATTTTTTTTTTCCCCTTTTTAAAAAAAATTTTTTTTTTTTGGGGGTTGGGGGGTTTTTTTTTTTTTTTTCCCTTTTTTCTTTCCCAAAAAAACCCCCCCCCTGGGGAGGGGTTCCCGAAGGGGAAAAAAAAATTAAAAAGGGGGGTTTTTTTTTAAAAAAAAACCCCTTTTTTTTAAAAAAAAACCCTTTTTTTTTTTTCCCAAAAAAAACCCCTTTTTCCCCCCCCCTTTTAAAACCCCCGGGTTTTTTTAAAAATTTTTTTTCCCCAAAAGGGTTTTTTTCCCCTTTTCTAAATTTTTTTTCCCCCCCAAAAAAAAAAAATTTAATTTTTTTTGTTTTTTTTTCCCCTTTTTTTTTTAATTTTTTGGGGTTTTTTTTTTTTTTTTTTTTTGGGGTTTTTTAATTTTTTAAAAAATTTTTTTTTTTTTTTTTTTTTTTTTAAAAAAATTTCCAAATTTTCCCCCCCAAAATTTTTTCCCCCCACCCCCCCCTTTTTTTTTTTTTTTGGGGGGGTTTTTTTCCCCAAAAAATTTTTTTTTTTTTTTTTTTTAAAAAAATTTTTAAAATTTTGGGGGGCCCCAAAAACCCCCAAAAAATTTCCCCCAAAAATTTTTTAAAATTTAAAATTTTTTCCTTTCCCAAAAAAAAAAAAATTTTTTTTTTTTTTTTTTTTTTTGGGGGGTTTAAAATTTTTTTTTTAAAAAAAAAAATTTAAAATTTTTTTTCCCCTTTTTGGGAAAAAAAAAAATTTTTTTTTGGCCGGTTTCCCCCCCAAAAAAAAAAAAAAAAAACCCCCCTTTTTTAAATTTTTAAAAAAAAAAAAATTTTTTTTCCCCCAATTTTTTTAAATCCGCCCCTAAAAACCCCCAAAAATTTTTTTAAAAAATTTTTTTTTTTTTGGGGGGGGGGAAACCCCGGGGGGATTTTTTTTTTCCCAAATTTTTTTTTTTAAAAAGGGGAAAAAAAAAAAATTTTTTTTCCCCCCCCCGGGGGCCCCCCTTTTTGGGGTTTTTTTTTTGGAAAAGGGAAAATTTCCCAAAGGGGGGGGGGAAAAACCCCGGTTTTAAAAAAAAGGGGTTTTGGGGAAAAATTAAACCCAACCCCCCAAAAAAATTTTTTTTTTTTTAAAAAAAAAAAAAAACCCAAAAGGGTTTTTTTTTTTTTCCCATTTAAAAATTGGGGGGAAATTTTTTCCCCTTTTTTTAAAATTTTTTTTTTTTTTAAAAAATTTTTTCCCCCTTTTTTTTTAAAAAAACCAAAATTTTTTTCCCCCCCCCTTTTTTTTTAAAAATTAAACTGTTTGGAAAAGGAAAAATTTTTTTGGGGTTTTTTTTTTAAAAAAAATGGGGAAGGGGCCCCGGGGTTTTAAAAAAAGGGGGAAAAAGGGGGGGGTTTTGGAAAAAAAAAAAACCCAAAGGGGGTTTTTGGGGGGTTTTTTTTTTAAAAAAAAACCCCCAAAAAAAAAAAAAAAAAATTGGGGAAAAAAAAAATAACCTTTTTAAAAAATTTTTAAAAAAAAAATTTTTTTTTTGGCCCCTTTTTAAAAATTTTTTCCCCCCAAAAAAAAATTTTTTTTTTTTCTTTTTTTTTTCCCCCCCATAAAAGAAAACCCCCCCCGGGGGGGGGCCCCCCGGGGAAAAAAGGGGGTTTGGGGGGAAAAAAAACCCAAAAAACCCAAAAAAGGGGGGCTAAAAAAAATTTTTTTTTTTGGGTTTTCAAAAAAAAAAAAAAACCTTTTTTTGGGGGGGCAAAAATTGGGGAAAAACCAAAACCCCCCCGGAAAAAAAAGGGGAAGGGGCCCCCCAAATTTTTTAAAAACCTTTTTGGGGGGGGGTTTTCCCGGGGGAAAAAAAAAAAACCCCCCCAAAAACCCCGAAAGGGAAAGGGAAAACCCCAAAAAAACCCCCCCGTTTTTTAAAAATTTTTTTTTGGGGGTTTTTTTTGTTTTTTTTGGCCAAAAAAATTTTTTTTTTTAAAATTTTTTTTTTTTTTAACCCCCAAGGGGGGGGAAAAAAAATTTTTCCCCCCCTTTTTTTGGGGGGTAAAAAGGGAAAATTTTTTTTTTCCTTTAAATTTTGGGGGGTTTTTTTTTTTTCCCTTTTTTTTGGTTTTTTTTAAAAAATTTTTTTTAAAAAAAAAAAACCCCCGGGGGTTTTTTTTATTTTTAAAAATTTTTTTTTAAATTTTTTGGTTTTTTAAAAAAAACCCAAAGTTGGGGGGTTTTTAAGGGGTTTTTTTTGGAAAAAAAATTTTAAAAATTTTTTTTTTTTTTTTTTTTAAAAAATTTTTTTTTTTTAAACCCTTTTTCCCCCCCCTTTTTTTTAAAAATTTTTTAAAAATTTTTTTTTTTTCCCCCCCAAAAACCCCCCCAAAAATTTTAAATTTTTTTTTTTTTTCCCCCCCAATTTAAAAAAAAAAGGGGAAAAAATTTTTTTTTTAAAGAAAACCCCCCTTTTTTTAAACCCTTTTTAAACAAAGGGCCCTTTCCCCTTTGGGGGGTTTTTTTTTTTTAAAAAAAAAAATTTCCGGGGCCCCCCAAAAAAAAAAAAATTTTTTAAGGAAAAATTAATTGGGGGGGGTTTTAAAGGGGAAAACCCAAAAAAAAAGGGGGGAAAAAAAAATTTTTTAAAGGGGAAAAAAAAATTAAACCCAAACCCCGGGGGGGGAAAAAAAAACCAATTTAAAAAAACCCCCCCCGGGGGAAAAAGGGAAAGGGGGGGGAAAAAACCGGGGGGAAAAAAAAAAAAAAAAAACCTTTTCCCCAAAAAGGGCCCTTTGGGAAATTTTTTTTTAAAATTTTTTAAAATTTTTTTTTTTTAAAAAAATTTTTTTTAAAAAAAAAAAATTTTTTTTTTTCCCCCCCTTTTTCCCCCCCAAAAAAAATTTTTGGTTTTTTTTTGGGGGGAAAAAAAAAATTTTTTTTTTAAAATTTTTTTTAAACCGGAATTTTTTTTTTTTTTTAAAAAAAAAAAAAAAAATTTTTTTTTGGTTTTTCCCCCCTTTTTTAAAACCCCCCCCCCCCCCAAAAAGGGGGGGGTTTTTTAAAAAATTTTAAAAATTTTTTTTTTTAAATAATTTGGGCCCAAAATTTTCCTTTTTTTTTTTTTCCCCCAAATTTAAATTTTTTGGAAATTTTTTTTCCCAATTTTTTTCTTTTGGGGTTTTTCCCCCCTTTTGGGGCCCCCTTTTAAAAAAATTTTTTTAAAAAAAACCCGGAACCCTTTTTTTTTTTAAAAAGTTTTTTCAATTTTTAAAAAATTTTTTTTTTAGGGGTTTTTTTTGGGTTTTGGGGTTTCTGGAAAAAACCCGGGGTTTTTTTTCCCCCTTTTTTTTTTAAAAAAAGGAAAAAAATTTTTTTTTTTTTTAAATTTTTTTTTAAAAGGCCCCTTTCCAAAAAATTTTTTTTTGGGGGGGGTTTTTTTTAAGGGGGTCCGGAAATTTAAAAAAATTTAAAAAAGGGGGGGTTTTAAAAATTAAAAAACCCACCCCGGGGAAAAGGGAAAAATTTTTTTAAATTTCCCCCCTTTTTTCCGGGGGGGTTTTTTTTCTTTTAAACCCCCCCCGGGGGGGGGGGGTTTACCCTTTTTCCCCAAAAAAAAATTTTTTTAAAGGGTTTTTAAATTTTCCCCGGGGGTTTTTTTTTTTTTTTTTTTTGGGGAAATTTTAAACAAAAAAAAATTTTTTGGGGGTTTTTTTTTTTCCCCCAAATTTTGGGTTTTTTTTGGGGGTTTTTTTTTTGGGGGGGGTTTTTTTTTTTTTTGGGGGCCCCCCCCCCAAAAAAAAAAGCAAAAAATAAACCCTTTTTTTTTTTTGGTTCAGGGAAAAAAACTTTTAAAAGGGGAAAAAATTTTTTAAAATTTTTTAAAAATTTTTTTTTAAAAAAAAAATTTTTTGGTTTCCCCTTTTTCCCCAAAAAAAAACCAAATTTTTTAAAAAAAAAAAAAAAAAAATTTTTTCCCCCCCTTTTCCCCAAAAGTTTTCCCCCCCCATTGGGCCCGGGGGTTAAAAAAAAAATTTTTTTTTAAAAAAAATTTTTTAAATTTTAAAAAAATTTTAAAAAAAAGGGGTTTTTTTTAAAAAAAAAAATTTTTTCCCCCCCCCCTAAAAAAAAAAGGGGGGGGGGGGAAAAAGGGGTTTTGGGGTTTTTTTTTTCAAAAGGGCCAAAATTTTTAAAAAAAAAGGGGGGAAAAAAAAAAAAAAAAAAAGGGGGCCGTTTTTTTAAAAAAAAAAAAATTTTTTGGGGGGAAAAAAAAGGGGGGGGGTTTTGGGAAAATTTTTTTTTTTCCCCCCTTTTTTTTTTTTGTTTCCCCCCCAAATTTTCCCAAAAACCCCCCCCCAAAAAAAAATTTTTAAAAAACCCAAAAAAAAAAATTTTTTTTTTCCCCCCCCTTCAAAAAATTTCCCCAAAAAAAAAATTTTTTTTTTAAGGAATTTTCCCCCCCTTTGGGAAAAGGGGGAAAAAAAAGGGTTTTAAAATTTTTTTATTTCCCGGGGAAATTTATTCCCCCAAAAAAAAAAATTTTTTTTTGGGGGGGGGTTCAAAGGGGGGGGAAAAAAAAAAATTTCCCTAATTTTTTAAAAAAAATTTACAATAAATTTTTAAATTTTTTTTTGGCCCAAAAAGTTTTTTTTTTTAAAAAAATTTTTTTTTTTTAAAATTTTTAAAAAAATTTTTTTTTTTTTTTTTGTTAAAAAAAAATTTTGGGTTTTTTTTTAAAAATTTCCCTTTTTTTCATTTTTGGTTTTGGGGTTTTTCCCCCCCCGGGAAAAAACTTTGGTTAAAAAAAATTTCCCCTTTTTTTTTTAAAAAAAAAAAACCCCCCCCCAAAAATTTTTTTTTAAAAAAATTTTCCCCTTTTTGAAAAAAAAGGTTTTTAAAAAATTTTTTTAAAAAAAAAAAAATTTTCCCGAAAAAAAAATTTTTTTTTTAAAAAAAAAAATTTTTTTTCCCTTTTAAAAAAAAACCCCCAAGGTTTTTTTTTTAAAAACCTTTTTAAAAAAAAAAAAGGGGGTTTTTTTTAAAATTTTTTTGGAAAAAAGGGGGTTTTTTTTAAAAAATTTTTTTTTCCAAAAAAAAAGTTGCGTTTTTCCCAAAAACTCCTCCCCGGGGAAAACCGAAAAGTTGTGCGAAAAAAAATTAATCTCCGGGAGAACTGGGTTGGTGATACCTAAAAAATAGCCCTGTGGCCCAGGCGGTTCGATTGCGGTCGTATAACACCCCCGGAAAAACTGGGGCGGGTGATGGGGGGAGCGCAAAATCCTCAGTTACGTTGTAGTCCGACTAAAACGCCCCTCTCTTGTTTGTATTCAATTTCCCGGTGCCTTTCGAGTTAAATTCTTGCCCGTACCAACGCGCGTCAAAAAAAGGCAAATTTCCCTTCCCCGGGTAAAAAAAAAATGCCCGGAAAAGAAAGGCCCGACAATGGATCAAAAGGAAGTTCGGGCCCGCATTGGGAGCCGATACACGGTGTTTTTATAAAACCCGTCGAGGAAAAGCTAAAACCCCGAGAAATTTTCCCCAGTCAAAAGGGGGCAAAAACGAACTCACTGCCCTGGCGTAGATCACAAACCCCAAATATCGGAAAAAGTTGATCGAAAAAAGGCGTAGATCCGGCCGCATGTCGGCAGAAAGGATCTCCTGAAAAGCCCCCTAGTAAATCAAGCGGGTAAAAACGGACGGACGGGCCTGTCACCGGGGGCAATCTCGCTAATCATCGTTCTTGCCAGTGGCCCAATTATACATCACAAAAGAATGATCAAATTGGGGTAAGAAGGGGCGAAGAAAAGGTATAATTGTTTTTTTAAAAAAAATTTAAATTTCTTAAAATATATTTTAACCCCCCCCCCCCCTTTTTTTGGATGGATGTCAAATAAAAAAGTGCAAAAAATCAAACTGGCATATGATGTACATTTACTCATAATTAGAGCGGAACCCCACTTTTTATCTAAACAGTAAAAGCAAAAAACACAAATTTTGGGAAAAAAAATATTTTTTGAAAGGGTTCCCTGCAAAACCATATCTAAAAAACCTTGATTAACATTTTTGGGGTTCCGATTAATTTGGGGGTTTACATCTATGCAAGTTTGGCATTTTTGAAGTTACATTTGATGCAAATTTTATCTAATCCCCAGAATAAAATAAAATCATATCAATTTTTATTCAATCCCGTAAAATCGAATCGGATTCTAGGATTAATAACATATGACATCTCCCCTCCTCTCTCTCTCTCTCTCTCTCTCTCTCTCTTGATAAACCCACCCGATTACCATATTTTCCAAAAAATTCTATTCCTTTGAAATCATTCTAAAATAGCGGTGTTTTGTAAACCCCAGCACCATTTGGGCTCTGGTGCTTATCCCTCAATTTTCCGGTTTCACCAGCTTTTAATTGTTCCTCTCCGTTCTGTAGCCCTCTAGTTTTTTTACGTTGGGGAGCGGGCCCCCCCCAAAAACCCCCTGCGCCTCTTCGACATGCGGGGGAATAACAGTGGTTCTTTCTTTACCCCCCAATTTCCCCGTTCCCCCGGGCAATATCACATCTATGGGACAACCCCCCAAAAAAAGGAAAAGTTGAAAACGTCTTTTCCCTTTTAAATTTAAAATAAGATTTTGCCCCCAAATTTACAGACTAATAGTTAAATAAACACAACAATATTGGTACCAGTGGGTTTGTAAACATTTTTTTGGGGGAGCCGACGAAAATTTTCGAAAAAAAGGGTTTTTTGGGTTGGTTATTTTTTTATACTAATGTGGTGTTAATGGGGTCAACCGAAACATCAATAAAAAAAGAGGCAGTTATCTTTTTTGGATATGTGATAAAAAGGGCGGTTTAGACGACATTGTACTAACAAAAATTTTTGAACAAATAATTTCTAAAATAATAAATCCCCGTTGTTCATTTTTTGGGGGCGGCATGGCCCTAAGGACGACCGCCACTGTGTGGGTACTATTAAATTTAAAGACCCAACTCGATCACCCATAACAGACTTCTTCTGTTTTATAAAGACGAACCTTCCCCTGTGAGTTTTTTTATTTTTCCCAGGTGGTGTAAAATTTTAAAAAGGAACTATGGGGCTTTCATCAAGTGTAAAAAACCCCAAATTTTCCGTCTCACATCGGAAAAGTTGTTTGTTGAACTTGTTATTCCCAAGCCAAAAGATGGGTCTTTCCTCTTGGTAAAGGGCTATAACTCTTTTCTTTTTAAACTTGGGGAGGGTTTGGGAAAGGACAATCTTTAACGCATTTAGCATGTGTCTTATGCCAATGGGTGGGGGGCGTGGCTGGACAGATCCCCGATGGACAACGGATGAATAGAATCTCCAAACACATAGAGTTGGGGTTTGGATTTCTCTTTTCCTCCGATCGTTCTTGGCTTTTTTTATCATTCTTTGTGATATATCACACAAACATCAAAACGGACGTATTTTAACCTTCAGTACATTGGGCTCAGGTGTTTTCCCTTGCTGGCGTGTTCTTTAAACCAGCGTTGCGTTTTTTGTTTTACCTCTCTTATATCCTTTGGAAAAAAGGGCCTTTTTGGTCGAAACGTTGATGTGTCATTTATTGTTTTTGTATTTTGAAAAACTACAAGTCTTTGTTCAAGTTTTTCCCCATTGATTCCTATTTCACTACACTTTCCCTTCAGTTTCTTTGAAATATCTTCAATGCCCCCGGACATGTCCTAGGTGCTACGATCCCCCTTTCAATATTCACAGGTCGGACTGACATTTTTCGATAAAAGAATCCCAAAGTAAGCATGCGAGAAGAACTAAAAACAAATTAAAAAATGTTGATGACGCGGGAAAAAAAATTGATAAAAAGAAACAGAACAAAAAAAACCTCTTGTAAAGCAGATTTTAAAAATTCAAAATGGAAGGATTGACTTCATTGCCCCGGTTTTTCCCCATGGGTCGTTTTTCCGCAGAAATGGCCCCCACCCGCCGAGATTTTTCCAAAACAGCACCGTACCCGCAACAATCCCGGGTTTTGAAAAAAATGCACTCGTAAACAGAAGACCCGGGGCGGATTCGAACCCCCATTCGACACCCAAGACAAAAGGGTCCCCCCCGAAGAAACAGTATTTTCACGCACAAACGGGATTGTGTTACGGAACACGAAACGTATAATTTTTTACATGGAAACGGCTATGGGATCGGGAAAAGAAGCATATTGGTCGGAAAAACAGAGGAAATGAAAAATATAATAAACAAAAGGGAAAAATGAAAAATTTAGGGAAAGAACGGTTAAACATATGGGTCCATATGGGGAAAGCTAACAAAGTGAAAGTTTTTTGCAAAAAGTGGGTTTTTTTTTTTCTATTTTCCAAACCGGCTTTCAACTCTTCGGCTCGATGTCAGAACATCGTAACCCTTGTTCGGGGACGAAACCGTATATCTTGAACCTGTGGCTTTTCACGGAATTGACCCCCCCCCCAAGGGGGTTTCACCCGTCGTCAACTCGCTACGAGCACACCCGGGCAGGCCCTAATAAGGGGAAAAAGTTATCAATCTTATTTTCATGTTTGTTGGCCTCGCTCTGATATAACCAAAAAGGGTTTCCCTTTTGGTTAAAAAGGGCGTGCCCCGGGAAAAACTTAATCTACTAAACAAAAAAACAAATTATCTAACGTTCTTGTTCAGATTGTTCAATGTTCTAGTACGGGTTTTATAGTTAAACTAACATGAACTAGTTTTAAAATTTAGCTTTTTTTATTCTGGTTTGGTCTCCTGGACTTCCCTCAACCAGTTTTTCTTCCTGCTGTGTTTCTCGTGCGTTGGAAGGTCAAATGGAACTAATTTTTTTCTCCTTTCGCATATGCGGTAAAATCGGTGTTTTTTTGTTTTGTTGTTTTACCTTATTCTCTCAGCTCCCGTGGGGCATGGATCCAGCTGTTCTCTCCTGGGCTCTGCTGTTTTTTTTATGGTTCCCGGGAATCAGTACTCTTCAGTTCCTCAAAACTTTTCTAGGTCTGTTTAAAAGGTCCTCTTTTTTGTTTTTCCCTTTGGGGGCCCCCTAAATGCTTGTCTAGTGACACTCGACTTGTTTTCCGTAGGGTATCACAAAAAAGTTATTTATACGAATAAAATAGCTGTCGGGATACACAAATTAGATGAGATATTTTGTCTAGATAGTGTGCGGGCGAAACTACTGATTGTATTTGTCAAACGGGGTACTTATGGTTTTTGAATCGGACTGTTACACAAAAAAAAAAGGAAAATCAGTCCTTCGAAAATAAATGCGAAAGTCCCCTAATCCATGGCAAAAAAAAAAAAATTTATTCTGAAAGAAATAAATGTTAAAACAATTGAGGATAAACAACATACTTGAAAAAAATTTGATCTTTGGCATTAATCCCACGATGGCGAGAAAGAACAATATTAGAGAACAGTGTCACAGGAAGCGAGGCAGACCATAGAAGATGGCTCAAGATATTAAATAAACCATAACATGACCATCGACAAAAGTGGGTGAACTGTCTGAACAAGTGAATTTAGATGTGCGCAAAGGCCGTCTATAAAAGGAAAAACACCTTTAAGTGATGAGTGTACGGACGGCAAAGGACAATTATTGGAAAATCGTCAACTGTCCTGCTGGTAATTTTTTAATTGATCTCTGTGACTGCCGTTGTGTTTTCGTTATGTTCGGTTTTGTTGCATCACACACAAATAAGGGGTGAATAAGTACCAACCGCATATTTGATTAAAGCTGCGGAATGTTAAAAAAATGAAAAAAGTATGATTCGTTCATCACGGTGATGATAAACCCCCTTTTCATCCAAAGGGAATTGAGTAAATTATCCATTATTGAATCATTAAATAAGTCTCGACTGTCAATTCTACGAAATAAATTTCCCATTTTTCATTTTGTTGGCCTCCCCTCTGATATAACAAAAAAAGGTTAGTCCTTAGGTTAAATGTGGCTTGTCTCGCAAAAATGTGCTTTAATACACTACATAACGAAAAATAAAGTGAAACAGTCTTCTTCTTCTTTCCTTGACTTCTTTATAGGGTGTTGGGGTGAAACGTAGTGATCTTGTGTGTCCTTGTTCCTCTTCTTCTTCTCTTCATCATTTACTTCTTTATAGAAGTGTTGGGAGGTGAAACGTAGTGATCTTGTGTGTGCTTGTTCCTCTTCTTCTTCTCTTCCATCATTTACTTCTTTATAGAAGTGTTGGGAGGTGAAACGTAGTGATCTTGTGTGTGCTTGTTCCTCTTCTTCTTCTCTTCCATCATTTACTTCTTTATAGAAGTGTTGGGAGTGAAACATAGTGATCTTGAAATTTCTTATTCCTTCTTCTTCTCTTCCATCATTTACTTCTTTATAGAAGTGTTGGGGGGAGTGAAACATGTGATCTTGTGTGTCTTGTTCCTCTTCTTCTTCTTTTCCCATCATTTCTTCTTTATAAAAGTGTTGGGAGAAACGTAGTGATCTTGTGTGTGCTTGTTTTTCTTCCACCATTTCTTCTTTATAGAAGTGTTGGGAGTGAAACGTAGTGATCTTGTGTATGCTTGTTCTTCTCTTCCACCATTTAATTCTTTATAGAAGTGTTGGGGTGAAACAGTGATCTTGTGTATGCTTGTTCTTCTCTTCCACCATTTACTTCTTTATAGAATTATTAAGGGGTGAAACGTAGCTAAACACGTAAACAAAGTACTACAGTTTTACAAAATACATAAACAGTGACGATAAACAGCAACATTTCGACCAAAAGGCCTTTATCAAGCAAACATTACAACAAGAATAAATTTCGAGGAACACTACAAATGGACGATTCATGTGGGAAACATAAACCTATCTAAAAAAATCTGGGAATAAAAACGAACAACGAAATGAGTGCAACAAAAAAAACCAAAAGTGGAAAGAAGAAAACAATAAACAATATAGTGGATAAATGACACATATATGGACAAACCCAAAATATAGATAACAAGGCAGAGATAACGGTCCAAAGAACATGGAATGAATGCTTTGGGAGCCCAGAGGTCGCAAAAGTGCCATGAATGAAATGACGGTTCTCAGGGCGAATCGACTGCGATCATCGGAGGAACATGATCGGATGGCTGTGACCTGGACATCGTCAACCCCTGAATGGCCAGTATCGTTGAAATGAGTGGCCCGGGAGTCACGAGCGATTGGCGAATATCGCGTAAGTGTTGGGCAATCGGTCACGGGAGTCTCTTACCGGTTTCGCCAATATAGGACTTGTTGCATCGTTTGCAGGTGATGGCATAGATGATATTGCGGGACTCACACGTGAAACTGTCTTGAATGGCATACGTAGCTTTGGAAAAGAGACAGTGGGGGTCTGTATTACATATGCAATGTTACACCCAAACGTCCACTGGATGGTGCCAAGTGACTCTGGAATTGGAGCGAGGCGACTGTTTCCAACAAATCCTTGAGGCTTCTGTCCTCTGTAAGCCACCAAAGGATAGTGTTGGAAGACTGAACTTTCTCAGGATCAGACTGAGAATAGGAGATGATGGAATAAGACCTTTTCCGGGAACTATGAGGTGGAAAGTTAAGATAATTTTAACCCTGTCAGACTTGGGGGTTCTATGTATGTGAGAAAAGGGCCTCCTGGCACAGTGCTGAACCCGATGCATGGCAGATGTAAGCACATTCTCCGGGTATGGCGCTGGGGGAAAAATCAGCTCTCGTGAGCTCTATCAAGAAAATCGTCGTCCTCACTAGAGGGCGACAGCGTAGAGTTGAGAAAGGTAAAGTCACGACAGGCCTGGGGATGGGAAGAGGTATACAGAAGAAGCTATGTGTATCAGTAGGCTTGTAGTATACTGATGTAGTGATAGGGGATAGGCTGATGGTGATAGTGATGTCAAGAAAATTGACACAGGGTAGAATGTGAGGGTGAACCATAGCAGGATTGAAGGCATTGATGAAGGTGATGAAGCGTGACAAATCGACTTCAGACATATCGGTAACTCCAATACAATCATCGATGTATCTATGATACACGGACGGAAGAGGACCATCATAGGTGTTCCATACTAAGTGTTCAAGATGACCCATGAATAGACAAGCAAGCTGGGTCCCTTTTTAGTACCATGGCGACCCCACTAATCTGTTCGAAGAACTGGTCATTGAACTGAAAGGGTTGGGGTAGAACTAGTTCAGCAAGACGAAGGAGAGTCGGGGTGGAACAAGAGGGTTAGTTCCCCTGTCGAGAAAACTGGACGAAGTCCGTCAGAATGAGGTATGAGGTATACAGTGAGCGGAGCATAAAGGAGGAAGGCGATAAGTCCTGCCAGGCAACAACAATGAAGAAAAAACAGACAAAGTTGGTTAGTATCCTTCAGAATGAAGGTAGTGTGGTGACTATAGGATTGAAGATACTATCAAAGGAATTCGGAGATATGTTCCGTAGGACAGAGCAACGAAACAATAGACCTACCAGGATTGTAAGTTTATGAATTTTGGAGCATATAGAATGCGGGTTTGCAAACAACTATCGATGCCCAATAGTGATGATGCGCCGGTAGGAAAGGTCTTTGGAGGCAATGAGGTTCTTGATGACTGTACGGACCTTACTATTGTTGGATAGTGTCGCATCAGAAGGAATATTATTGTAGAATAGGTGTTACGTAGTTGGTTGTGGCCTTCTGAAGGTATAGTTCTTTCTCCATGCAACTTTTCCACCTTTATCAGCGGGTTTTGATAACAATGTCATCACGTCGACAGTGTGATAGAGCACAAACTCGGACGGTGACATGTTAGAACGCCCTAGGTGTTTAGGGTGGAGAAGTCAATGTCGTTGAGTACTTGATTGAGATCAAAGAGCGTTAGGGCACCAGGTTTGGGGTCAATCATGTTTGCGAGTGGAATGCTTGGAGAACATACTCAGCCCTGATGTTCAGGGTCCTCCTGGTGGTAGAAAGTGGAATTTGAGTCATGAGCCACAGTGGAACAGTTCACATCCTGAAGAGTAGAGTAGTGGTCAATGGAGGACAGAGGAACAAACTGAGACCATATAAACACATCTCTCCTGTCAGATAAGAAGGTCTGGGGGGGATGCAGACAACCTGGGTGGAGGAGAAGATAGTAGTGGACAATTGAGGGGAGTGGTAGAAGGTACCGGGCGAAGAAGGTAATTTTTGTTGATGATGCATGCAAATAAATTCATGCAGTTGTCTGTTGAGAACGTGGATAGTGAAACGAATAAGGGTACAGGGCATATTGGTGAGGTGAGACTTCGTGACGTTGTAGAAGTAGGGACTGGGAGGAATCAAGTCAGATGAAGTGTGAGTGGTTGGCCGCGATACAACGCATGCGTTATGAAACACATTTAGTTTCTAACCCAAGTAACCTACGCTGCTCCCTGGGGTATAATGAGCGCAGAGGGGGGAAAGTTGGAAGCAAACCCTTTAAGAATAACCTTAAGACGCTGACATGGAAGAAAATAGGGTGAGGCAGAAACAGTTTTTAAGTAACCATGCATAACTGATGGCGGTAAGACGCACATCAGCCGGTAGGAAGACTGAAGAAACCGAGATATAAGATCGAAGAAAAATTAAACAGTATTGAAGGAAGGCATAGTAATGAATACAACAAAGAACCGATATTTATGCTAAAAAAGGGGTGTAGGAACAAAATGCACCTACAAAACAAAATTAAATAAATCTACCTCTAAGTGACGACGAATAGTTGTTTTAATATGGCGACGATTATCGAAAAAGAGGGGAGCTCAGTAAACTTTGAAAAATATAAACACTAAAAAAAGTACTACAGTTTTACAAATACATCAACAGTGACGATAAACCCGTTGGTAAACGTAGTGATCTTGTGTGTCTTGTTCTTCTCTTCTACCATTGACTTCTTTATAGAGTGTTGGGGAAACTTGTGATCTTGTGTGTGCTTGTTCTTCTCTTCACCATTACTTCTTTATGAAGTTTGGGTGCTGTGATCTTGTGTCTTTTTTCTTCTTTTCCCATTTCTTCTTTATGTTTGGGAGTGAAACTGAGTGATCTTGTGTATGCTTGTTCTTCTCTTACCATTTACTTCTTTTATAAAGTGTTGGGATGAAACATAGTGATCTTGTGGGGCTTGTTCTTCTCTTCACCCATTGACTTCTTTATAGAAGTGTAGGGTAAACTAGTGATCTTGTGTATCTTGTTCTTCATCTCTTACATTGACTTCTTTATAGAAGTGTTGGGGTGAAACGTAGTGATCTTGTGTGTGTTTTTTAAAGCACTTTGAGCTAAATATTTATGTTCGTAAAGGCTGTTCTTGATGCCGTCGCTCCATCTTTGCGTGGTCTTCCCTTTTCCCCTTTTTCTCTACTTTTCTGTTTTGGCTCTCTGTAGTAGGCGATCCAGGGCATTTGGTCAGGTGTCAAACCAATTAATCTGTTGCTCTTTTATAAATTGCATAACTGGTTTACATCCAGTCTCCTTCGTTTCTTCATTTCTAATTTTGTCTTTTGTTGTCACACCTGCAGCTCTTCTAAGACACCTCATCTCTGTGTAGTAGTAATGTAAATCTTTTTGTATGGCACTAATAGAACGTAATCTTTTCGTCTTTACGACGGTCAATTTTCTCCGAGTTGTTTTCGGAGTCGGAAGCAAAGCTAATTCGTCTCTCTTTGTGCCTAGCCTGGGCAGCTGATATGGAGAATGTGCCTTGCCCATTTGCACAAACCCCTCTCTACTACTGTTTTACCCAAAGGAAAGACAAAGTCTACGTTTGGAATCAGCAGGTGTTTGCAGGAGATGCCAGAAGATGCAGGATCACATTAACCATCAACTGCCTTGGGTCCTCCTCCGGTTTTGGTCAAGGTTTCTCCTCTGGCCCTCTGCGTACGTGCTGACCAAGGCAGTGGGGATTTTTGATCAGGGTTTACTCCCTACCCTTTTAGCTCTCGAGCCCCTCTCCACAAGACAGTGGGTGTAGCAGTTCAAATAGTACATCTGGTAAATCCCGTAACCATAGGCGATGTGACGTATTAAAATCTCTATTGATAGATCTTTCATCCAGTTTTAAATGATTTTAACTAGCTCAAAGTAGATAGTATTGTATATAAAACAGTAACGTGTATTAAAAACTGCTAAGTAAATTGTATATATATAAGTAAGTATATTTTAATAACAGTAATGAAATTGAATGTATGTCTGTTCCATTGTTTCAATATATCTGGATATCCTACGGACTTGAAGTTTGGGAGAGGTAGCTTTCATAGATGAAGAAAGAAAAATATAAAACCCGACTATTTTTGTCTCTATATCTAAATTCGAGTTTAATGAAATGGTCATGAAATGTTTTTAAAGGCGAAAAGTTATATGCATGTTTTGTTGATCCATGTTAAAGCAATGTAAGTACAAAATTTTCTCAAATATTTGATACTATTTTTGGTATTTCAACCCGAGCATGGCCGAATGGATTAGATACTTGTCTGCCATGCGGGGACCTCTTAATTCGGTGACCCCAAAAGTTTTATTTAAACAATTTTATTCACATCTGGTCACTATTCTATTTGGCTGAAATCGGATGCACGTATCATAATCGCGTAGGATCTATGCGTTTGGGTACAAACCAATGTCGCAAGCCAAACCAATTGCCGTATATGCGTTCTTGAAGATCAAACATATCACAAAGGGGATTTAATATTGGTTGTAAAAAACAAAGTGAAGAAGAAAGACTATTCGATCAGTTTATAATCTGAATAATTCAATTTCCAATTTTGTTTGTTAAATTTCACAGAATTCTATTGTAAACAGGTTTTCTGGCAAATCGGATTGGGGCATTTTAATCTTATGTGGTCACGACAAGTTTTCCCTAGCTGGAAAAAACTTATTATTATGGGGAAAGTCGCCATTTTGAGGAACAGGGCATGTTTCTTTAATATACTGTCTCGCACTTTTTGACTTAAAATTTTCATAAATGATACAAATTTCCTAGATCTATCGAGACAAGGGAAATTAGAGATATACAGTTGGAGAATTATAAAAGAAAAATGAAGGTCAGAAACATGGAACAGAGGAGAAAAGATTGTTATTAGGCATACAAGCGTCGGGGGGTGTTAAGGTGATCATTGAAACTAAGAGGAACGACTTGGAAGATCAGCGGAAAAGATAACAAATGTAACTTTAAAAAGGGTTAATTACAACTAGGTTTTAACAATTCCTGTTAAAAAAACAGGTAAACTCTAGTCAGGACTAGTTAGTTAATTGTATATCCTTTACAGGACTTTGCGAATCAACCCCAGCTTTTACGCTGTTTGTGATTTTTCTAGACATTATTACGTTCAGTAGTTTGCCCTTGCTTTCTGAACAGGTGACACGCCCAGTGGTTACTGGGGCCCCCAAAATTTGGGTGTAAATAATAGAACCACTGTTACCTGCCCGCATGTTGTAAGAGTGACTAATGAGGTTTACTGAAATCGGATGCCGTGTCTAAATGTAGAAGTCTCCTGCTGCCCTTCACAGGTCGGCTGGGACAGCA
Source organism: Arion vulgaris (assembly GCA_020796225.1). NCBI lineage: Eukaryota > Metazoa > Mollusca > Gastropoda > Stylommatophora > Arionidae > Arion > Arion vulgaris. The sequence continues at coordinate 27,733 of JADZMA010000278.1, forward strand.
AAGTCTAACGGAAAAGCGAGCAATCCTGTCTGAATCCGGACACATCGTCGAAGGATAAACACCAGGCTCCCAAAAGGTGCTGAAGATGTGACGAAACTCACCCATCTAGGCCCTGATTCAGTTTTCCCCTTAATGAATTTTGGAAGATCTGGTACCTGTACATCGGGCTTTTGGTGATCGAGAGAGAGAGAGAGAGAGAGAAAGAGAGAACAGGTACATCGTCCTTTTGTTGTAAATATCACGAACAATTTTCAGCAAACTGTCCAGCGTGTTTCGAACTCAGAAGTCTGGTTATAGACCAGTCATATCCCTAAACCAGACGCACCGGGCACATAACACCCCATATTTTACTGGTTATTGTTTTAAAAACCCGACAACATAGCTCTCACGAGCTCTGACGTATTGGGTAAGTTCTTGTCATTTGAATGTTGAATGTAATTAATATGTTTTTGTTTATCTTGAATCCCACAACCCAGGTGGTCTAACTCAGGCATGACTCACCCGAATGGACCTCCTATGAATTTGATGACGATACACCATTTGACCACAAGCATTTTATACGGATGAACCGTTCTAACACGGAGGATAGTCTAAAGATTTATTAGAACTTTTCTTACACAGTTTACAGACAGGAAACAACAAATCCACTGAGACAAATCAGACATGGGCCCCTCTATGAACAAGAAATAAATACTTTTAACTTTCTTTAACACAATGTAAGCCGCCTTGTATGAAAAACAGGGTACTCTGGACCAATTTGTGTCCCAAAAAAGTGACAGTCCTTGTGATGATGGAAAGAGACTGGTGGAGTTCTATGAATTTCTCTTGCTTCTTTGTTTCTTATCTTGAAATGAAATTTTTTTGTTCAGTTCAGATTATTCTCAAAGCAAAACAAAATTATATAGTCTATAAATTTGTTTTGTAATGTCACAATAATATACTAGTCTTTAACATATCAATATTCAATTAAAAAATATCTCTTTAATACAACTTTTGTGTACAATTTTGTTGTAATTTTAAGCAAGATGTATGCTGAGTATGTGTTAATTGCTATCCTCTGAGAATTTTATCAAATGCTGCTAAAGAAAATGCTGCTAAAGAAATCTTTTCTAAAAAATGCCTAAAAAAAAATGCTGCTAAAGAAAATGTTAAAAAAAAATGCTGGTAATTGATGATGAATTTCTATATAGCGTATATCGAATCACAAAAATAAAGGCAAACGTCCAAGATGTCTGATGAAGAAAGGGAACGTCCACTACGATGTGCTGATGAAAGAGTGCAGCTGCACTACGATGTGCTGATGAAAAGGCAACGTCAACCCATGTGCTGTTGAAGGAACAACGTCACTACGATGTGCTGGTGGAAAACAACGTCCCCCAAGATGTGCTGATGAAAAAGAGCACGTCACTAAGATGTGCTGATGAAAGGTGCAACTTTCGCAAGATTTGCTGATGGAAGAAAGCAACGTCCCCTATGATGTGCTGATGAAAAAAAAAACATCCACAAGATTTGCTGATGATTAAAAACAACGTCACCCCGATGTGCTGATGGAAGGAATTTTCATTCACTATGTTTTAACTTGGTATCTGCATTGCCCTTTGAAATAATTCCAAACAAATACGAGTTTTACTATTGGGCAGCCAATCCCAATTGTAGAATATGCATGTGTTCTGTAATTGTGGAAGATTAGTGTAAAACGTGTTGGAACGGATGGGTGTAGGGGGGAGGGTTCTTGTCTGGCTTTATTAGTCCCGGTCATTCAAGCAAGATATCTGTCTGTCTCCCAATGATGACTGCACTCTCTCAGTGTGGGGGGTGGATGGTACAAGCAAGACCGGTTGGGAAAAGAGACATCAGAAATAAGTGGTACCAACAGCGTACTAGACTTCATTAGAAACAACAAATTAAAATTGTAGAAAAAATAAACAGATTAACCCAAAAATTGCACCTCAAAAGCGATTTGCTCCCATACAATGGATACAAAACAAAATCAGCCACAAGATGGACCTCAGAATAAAGAAACGAAACCTTTTTTATGAAGCGCACACAAAGGGTTCATTCTATAAATCTCTCCTGTTCTGACTGTAACAAACAGCATTGCAGAAAAGAAAAAAAAGTGGTAGGTAAGTGGGGTTTATTCTGTTTAGGTGATAATTTGGGCCAACGTCTGTTCTTAACCGAAGATGTGCTTTGATCTTTTTGTTGTGAGATTTATTTTGTCCTTGAGTTTGGTCTATTCATCTCTGCATACTGTCCCGAAGTCATCCCCATAGCCTGGTCTATTCTCTCTGCATCATGTCCCGACCAGTTCCCCATAGCCTGGATCTATTCATCTCTCAGTCTTCCCACCAGTCGTCCCCATCAATCAAGTGCCATGCTCCGGCGTGAGCGATCATGTCTCTCCACAACTCTCTTTGCTTGGTGCATGTAATCAGTTCTGACGTCGATATTTTGTCGGGAAACCCTGAGTGTCAGCCTCAACATCTTCTCCCTCTGTCTTCCACGATCTCTCCTTCCTTGAATTTTACCTGTGGTCACCAAATGTTCTAAACCTTCTCTTCGCATTTTTTGGAACCTGATTGTCGGTTCTTATTCTTTGTAAGGGTTTCCTTTGTTCAGGCCCGATTTAAAACCTCCACTTTGTTTCTTTGCTGTCATGGGAAATTTTCAACTTCTTCTTTAAACCACATCTCTTTGGCTTTCTGTCGTATTGATTATTTGTTCCCGTGTCCATGATTCGCTGCCATACATAGGGTGGTTCAATATAGCATTGGTACTCGTTTTCCAGTGTCATTGGTAGTGAGTTCACGCATGGTGTTCTTCATTTTTCATCCCCATAGCCTGGTCTATTCATCTCTGCATACATGTCCCGACCAGTCGTCCCCATAGCCTGGTCCCATTCATCTCTGCATACATGTCCGACAGTCGTCACTCTATCCCATCGGTTCACTTATTTTCTCTGGAGTTATTCTTTTCACAATCTTTTTACACTTTTTATACTTCAGTGAGGAACGTCTGATCGAATGGATTGAGCGCGCTCTCATGCTGGAACCCGTCTTCAATTCATGGTACGGCCCAAAAATTGTTTCTGTTTTGAAGCATAAATGAAAAAACTTAACAGAACAGCTTAGCGGGGACTGCATAGCCATGCAGTCATTAAATCCTCAGACTCTCGTTCCCCCAGTCCAAACAGCCTTACAAACTTAAGGCCCCCATACAACTGGTTTTCATTTTCTATCTTTTAATTAATTAGGTGATACATAACAGTTACTGCTAGGTTGGTCTAAAATGAAAATGTTTTTCTTTGCATTAATAAATTATTGGGTTGATATGGTAACATCAACCATGTTATATTGTAAACAATGTCGTACGGTCTCCAAGCAAAAGCGAAATAAATAACAATAGCAATTTGTTTTCATTTGCAAACTCGTATATGTATTCCACAGGTGCTGACAACTTTCAATTGTTCTGTAACATGCAACTGATCTCTGGCAAAAACACATATTACAAAAATTTTATAGTTTTACAAATTAAAACAATGACAAAATACAACAACTTGTTTCACGACCCTTAAGACCTTTATCAAGCAAACAGAACAAGCAATTGAATAAATTAAATGAAACTTACAATGGACGACCAAATACAAAGCATCATCTAAAGGAAAATCTAGGGTAAGCAAAATAACGAAATAAATGTAACACAAAAACACACACAAAAACAGAAATAGAAAGGAAAGAAACAATGAAAACATCTATTAGTCTATAGCGTTACATGTATATACCACCATGAATTGCAAAGCGTGGGAAGAGAAGCATAAGAATAGAATATACTTTGAGCCATACAGCATATATATATTAGATTACCAAAGCACTGGGAAATGCTAAAGCATAAAATGTAATACGTTACGAGCCCACGTAGGTCATAGGTGCCATACGAAAATCCAACCGATTCTTAGAGCAAATCGACTGCGATCATCGAGACGCAAGTCGGATGAAACGCATTTGGACATCGTGAGCACCTAAACGTAAATTATCGATGAAATGGGGTGGCTACAGGGGGTCACAGGCATTGGCGTATGTCGCGTAAGTGTTGGGCGAATCGGATGCTATCAGGCTCATTTGCTTTGTCAGTGTGGTCGTCGGCGTTGCAACACGTGTGCTTATGTGATACGGACGCGTACTGTATCTTTCCTTTGGGCACATTTCTTCGTGACGATGGTACACATACTGAGAGTCCCGTAATCTTATCTATGCCATTATCTGTGGCGGTGTAACAAGGCTTATATGTTGAGACGGGCAAGAGGCTCGGTGACCGATTGCGTAACGCTTACGCGACATACGTAATGCTCTAATATTTTCATAGCCACCATCATGTTCCTCCGGATGATCGCAGTCGATTTGCTCTGGAGAATCAGTTGATTCTTGCCATATTGCCTTGCAATACATAGCTAAATGTAGTAATTCTGTGCTTCTTAGTACTTTCTCTTTTACATGTTTGTAATCCCATAACCTCTAAATATATATTACATGTATTCATCATTATATTCATTCTTATGCTTCTTAGTACCTCTTCCACTTAACTTTATAATGTATGGGTATATATTGCATGTATTCAAGTTATATATTTACTAGGTTTTTCATTGTTTCTTTCTTTTCTATTTCTGGTTTTTATGTGTGTTTTGTGTTCCATTTATTTCGTTATTAGTTTTTATTCCATATTTTCCTTAAATACGTTTGTGTTGATTAGTCATTTGTAACTGTTTAATTTGTGCCTGTTTGTTCGTTTGCTTGATAGACCTTGTTGGTCGAAACGTTGCTGTATTTTGTCATTGATTTTTGTATTTGGCAAAACTTCTGGTAATTATAGTACGTGTTTGCCAATCAAATAGTTTACTACAGTTCCATATATATAAACTGATCTCTGGGGCTGCAGTGAATAAGACATACCCAATTCACAGTTAATAGAACCACTGGTTTTAAAAATAATCCTAAATTTATTTTTGCTTGAAAGGTGCATTTTCTATTGTGCCTCAATATTAATAGTACATTATGTCAAAGGCTTAAATCTCATATAGTTATGTGACTTTTTAATTAGGAAAATATAAAATTATCAGTTAAGAAATTTCAAATGAAATCATCTGTTTAATAAAATATAAACATCAATTCGTCTAAATTGTCATGGAAATCTTCCGTTAGATAATACAGTCATTGTCTAGCCTAATTGAATCTAAAATATATGTTACTATCATGTCCAAGATTTACAAACATTATATTCTATTAGGTTCATTGTATTTAATACACTGTATCGGGACCAAGTAAAGACAATTGTAGACATTTTATGTAAAAAAATTGATTAATTTCCTACAGGATGAACGCTAAAAATAATTTTGAAGCATTTTCGTGATCACAAATAAAAACACTGTGTAATTCGATTGTAGATATGCAATACTATAATAATATGATGAACTTGAAAATCTATTTCTGAAACTATACTGACCCGATCAGTAGCCTTGATCCTTAATCTTCATTTTCTGTATCTACATTATCTTTAGCAACATTTGAATCCTAATTACACCACGTACAGGCATACATCTTGCTTACACGATATCTTTTACCCGTGTACATCTTTTTACACATTACACACGCCATGTGCCAGCATACATCTTGCTTACACATTACAAATAGTTGACTTTAAAGCATATTTTATAGATATTTATAAAATATTGATATCGTTTAACTAGTACTATATATTTTTATTTATCATCATCAAGTAGCTTGTCCTTCAAACTTGGCTCCCATGACAGCATTCCTGCTATCTGTTCTGTGACATTTAATAATAATAATAATTCCTCCTGTACATTTTATGCGACACATAGGGCTAGCAGTAATTTCTCCATATCTGGCCAACCTCTCATACATTCTCTATATATGTCAGCTCTTTGATACTTCTCCATGAATTGAGACCGATATTTCTTTGCTCCTCAGCAAAGTTCGTTTCAGGGTCTCCTTAAGTCATTCTCTCTTTTCTTGAACCCTTTACATCCCAACTTCAGTGCCTGCTTTGATATTCGTTGATCATTTCTTCTCAAGGTGTGTTCTCAAATTGTGTCAACATATCTCCATAACTATGCTCTTATAATAGTTGTCACTAGTGGTTGATGAACATTTCTCCTAATTTCATCACTTCTATAATTCGTTCCATTTTATATTCATTATTTTACCCAGACATCTATTTTCAAATGCACATTCCAACATTTTTATATCTTTAGTGATTTTTCCAACTCTCGCTGGCATATGTTGGATTGATACAACATTTGAATTGAAAATTCGTAATTTAGTTACTAATATATATAACACAGTTCTATATTTTATTTAGACTTGTAAAGCTGATGTATGTTTTAATATTTTCTCTGCAAGTCAAAATTATTACCTAAATAGGTGAACTGTTCTATTATTTTTATGTTTAGATTCAGTGTGATATCTGCATTACTTGCCATAGGTGTCTTCATTATATTTGTTTTTCATAGCTTATCTGCAGTCAACTTTGATGCTATAGATAACAAGTTGTCTATTTTCTTTACTGCTATCATGGTTGTTTCTGCCAGTAAAGGCAATATCATCTACCAAGTAAATCTTCTAGTTGACCATTTCTACCCAATCGATGCCAGTTTCACCCCTGCACAGCATTTTCATCCTGAGCAATCTGGCGACATTGCAAACACAAATTCTAAGGCTAATATAATTTTTATTGTGCTGTGATAATCTGCAACTGAACAAACAACTTGTTCATTTCAAGATAAACAGCAAAAAAGCAAGAAATCTAGCTAAATTTCCATGATCTCTTCCACCTATTTGTATCCTTTTCTTGGACTGAAATTCAGTCCAAGTCCTAGTTTTCATACAAGTGTAACATTCAGTGTTAAAAAGTCTAAAAATATTCATTTGTGGTTTCGTAGAGAAGCCATGTCAGTTTGGTTTCAGTGGATTTGTTGGTTTCCTGTCTTTGCAAACTGTGTTAGTAGAGTTTCTGAATATATCTTTTAGACCCAAATGTGAATCTTTTCACAAAAATCAAATTCGTAGCTTCTTCCATTCCGTGTCCTGTGCCTGTGATTTCTGGATTTGTTGAGGCTGCAATTAAAGTAAGAAAAAACACACATACAAGTGTAATGAAAACAGTACCAAATTATTAAATCTCTACATATATCAATCGTGTCTAGAATGGGCGTACAAATATAAAATACATTTGATATCAAATGTCATCATCATCAATGCCGTGCCGGCTGATGTGGGTAATCATGGATCTTCAAATATCTCCCGTCTCTGGTGTTTATCATCTCAGATCTTGAAGCCCGTGACATGAATGGCTGTCCAATTGTCTCTCTCTGTCTTTGTCTCGCTTCCCCTCGATTGTACAAGTTGACCTGTGTGTTTTAACCCTCCATTTCTCATCACTTGCCTTCAAATTGTCTCTCTCTGTCTTTCTCTATCTCCTTTCCCCTCGATTGTACAAGTTGTCTGTGTGTGTTCCTAACCCTCCATTTCTCATCACATGTCAAAACTGAACTGCCTCTTCTTACATTGACAATAAGTTTCTTTTTGTCTTGTCTTCATTCCACACCTCCACATTTGTAATGTTTACATTCCTGTTATTCTCTCATCATTCTTCTATAAAAACCACATCTCTGTGTGGCCTTGCTAGCTACTAGGCTAGGTATTTTCTACGTTTCCATTCACTTCTAAAGATGCATTAATACGTCTGTTATCTCTCCTCTTTGGGCTAAAGACGTGTTCCAAGGACTTATTGCATATAATACTTCTCATTTTCTGGAACGATGGTTTTGCCTGCCCTATTCTGCTCTTTATTCACAGTCTACATCTACATCTGATGTTACCTGGACTCAGGATTTTTAAATTGTTGTACTTTACAGCTCCGTTCCATTTACCCAAGTGATGATAATTTTGTATGATTCTGTTTTTTTTTTAGATAATCACAACTTTTGTCTTTTCAATATTCAAGCTGAGACCTTTGTTTACTTTCTGTGCAATCGTATCCAACTAAATTCTGGTACCCAGTTCATTTCTTGCCTATTAAGACAGTATCGTCCCAGCCTCCAGGTTATTTATGGTATGTCCTCTATTGTTATGTATTCCAGAGAAAATCACTGTATGCGATCAGACCTGCAGTATTTCTGCAATACGAGTGAAGTAGGTCTGTAGATCGAACCTAACAATGTTTCACAGTACAGTGAGCATAGTATACATGGAATCCAGACTGTAATGTTTTTCACAGTACAGTAAGAACAGATCTGTATATAAGTCAGACCTAACAATGTTTTTTCACAGTACACAGTGAGAACAGGTCTGTATAGATCCCAGTCCTAACAATGTTTCACAGTACAGTGAGAGGCCAGGTCTGTATAGATCCCAGACCCTAACAATGTTTTCCCAGTACAGTGAGAACACAGGTCTATAGATCAGACCTAACAATGTTTCCCAGTACAGTGAGAACAGGTCTGTATGAGTCAGTCTAACAATGTTTCACGATACAGTGAGAACAGGTCTGTATAGTCGAACCTAACAATGTTTCCCATTTTTAGTGAGAACAGATGCTGTATAGATCAGGGCCTAACAATGTTTTCACAGTACAGTGAGAACAGAGTCCTTATGAATCCAGATCTAACAATGTTTTCTGGTACAGTGAGAACAGGTCACTCTATAGATCGAACCTAACAATGTTTCAGTACAGGGCGGAATATAATATAGATCGAACCTAACAACAATGTTTTCCCAGTACAGTGAGAACGGAATGTATAGATCAGACCTAACAATGTTTTTCTGTTACAGTGAGAACAGGTGCTGTATAGATCGGAGACCTAACAATGTTTTCTATTACAGTGAAATTGAGATCTTAGCTAGATCAGACCTAACAATGTTTTCAGTACAGTGAGAACAGGTGCAAATGACAACACATCCTTATCTAACTCCTTTTTAATAATTTTGGAAAGTTCTTATCCCTGTTTGTCCACTTTTATAGCTGATGTTTGCCAATATATGTTCTGTATGACACATTAGAACATTTCTGTAGATCTTTAAACTCCTCATGTATCAAAAAGTTCGATGGTTTACTATGTCGAACATGTGGCGTGATATATAACAGAAATAGACTTTGTTTTGCTAGTATATTTTCTATTTGCGTTCTTATTATATATATAGATTTTTTCCTTGCCTTCAACAAATCCACACTGTTCATCTGTGAGTTCTGAGTATTATTCCTTCATTATTAGTCTCAGCAGTATCTTTGTCATATGACTAATAAGACTGATAGACAGAGTGATCTTCATTCCACTTCTCTTGGTTTCTTCGACAAAGTAATAAATATGGATTTCAATGAGTCTTTATTGTGTACAACCACTGTCATATTGTCGTTTTAAAGTTTGTTATCACTTCGGTTTAGATTTCCCAGAGCTTGAATTTCTTCTCTGTTATATTATCTGGTCCAGGTCCCTGCAGTACATTTCTGTTAATGATGCAAGTCTCTTCAAAATGCCGCCTCTTAAATGTATAAATCATAAATCATATATATATCTGAATAACAAGACTAATATAAAAAAGCATTTGCATAAAAGATTTTCAAAATATTTAAAGAGTTCAAGTGTATTTTAATTTTACTGTGTACCGCCATATACAACACCAAATACTGTTGCGGCCAGCCTCTCTGTATCCATGACACAGTACGGACAGGAACTTTCTCTCTTAAAGTGTTTTATTGTGTCTTCCCTTTCTGGCTGGTCCTTTGTTAGTATTTGTATTTTTCTGTCTGTCGTGTGTCAGTTACATATCTTGCGTCCATCTTGACGCCTTTTTTTCTTTCTCCCCCAATAATATCGCACCTTCTTTGGATTTCAGGATCAAGTTTGTGTGTATGTTTCTCTATTCGGTATTTCCCAAAGTGGCGTTACCGCCCCCTCCTCAGTGGGCGCTGTAGCGTTCTATGGGGTAGAGGTTAATAGGTTCAGAAGATTTAGGGGTGTTGGGCGATTATTAAAGTCAGTGGCTCAGCAAAAAAATTAATAATAAATATTTTAAAATAAATTATTTTGTGATTTTCAAATTGAAAAATCATTTAAATTTAATTCTCCATTTATATTTATCTTTGTCCCCATGATTATTTTTATGTTCTATTTACCCCATATAAATCATTTATTGCATTGTATACAAACTATATATCATTCCATATGAGGTAAAAACAAGTACTTTGAGAGACAGGAGAGTATGCAGTGCCTGTGTAGAGGGCGTTACAAAATGTATCTTGTACAAAGTGAGCAGTGGAGTTGAAAAGTTGGAGATCTATGCTCCTCTCAATCATCAACATTCAAATCGAGAGCGCTGAGCAAATATCCATATCTCTTTCTATCTAGAGCAAACTGAGTGCCCTTGAAACACCGAGGTGATCCTGTACTTCGCCTGAGTGATTGCGGAGCCTAAATTTGGGGTGTAAAGAAAAACCTGTTACCTGCCACGCATGTCATGAGGCGACTAAGGAGGTTGGATTAAATTGGATGCACGTGTGAAGTCATGCGTTTGGGGCCTAACAAACCAATGTACCTTGTACGTTCTTAAGATCAAACATATCACAAAGGGGTGATTAAATTGGTCGTAAAGAACGAACGCAAAGAAATAAGAAAGATCACCTCATTTTTATAAGTCCCACGCTAAATTATATTGCAATCGTACCGACACGTTAAATAGGGCCTAAAGCAATGTCTTCATACACGCTCTAACCTAGGCAACTTGTTCAGGCTCTTCTATAGAAAATTAA
>JADZMA010000279.1:0-38540 GCA_020796225.1 Arion vulgaris
AAAAGCATAATGAAAATTTAAATTTAAAATTCAATTTAGGGAAAAATTATACAATTTAAACCTAATCGATTTTTTAAATTTACGGTTCTAAAATTAAATGATAAGTTTACTTTTATTACCAAATTTGGGGAAAGAGGGGTTTTTAAATGGTTGGGAACAATAGTTTTATACTTTTGGTGACCCGGGTTTAAACTTTTTTTGGCCAACCCTTTTGTTTTCTGTTTTTTTTAAACTTTTATTAAACAGTTTTTTGGATACATTTCTTTGGACTGTAACATGCCCAATTTTTGGAATTTCAGAAACTTACGAGGATTATCAATGAGCAGGAACTTTGAAATTACGCGAATTTAAAAAAAGTTCAAAATTGTTGAATGTTATAAAAATTTCCTTTTTGAAGTTTTTTATTTTTTAATTTCTTTTAGAAAAATTTTTGGCCCTTAAATGATATTGATTGATAGAAATTTTTTTCATTCTATATCATTGTTAGGGAAATTAAAGAAAACAAACAAACCCCAGCCGGAGTTCCAAAATTTTGAATTGAAAGAATGAAGATTTGATTAATAATTAAATTTTTTAAAATTGTCAAATTAGCGATCGAGTAAGGGGTTTTGCAAACAAAGAAGTTTTTCCCGTTCCCGAAGAGGAAAGACATCCACCCTAAAACCAATCGATTTCAAAAAAAATGGAATTTTGATAAACATTTCCCCCAACTCTCGATTAACCCTGTATTTACAATTTGTTAAATTTAACAAATCTGGGGGTTTTTACAGAAGGGTTTAAAAAGAAAAAATTTTCCCCCGGGGGGAATTTTAAGCAAATGGGTTCTTTATTTTCCCTTTTTTTTAAAATTTAACATAAAAATTTTAAACATTGAAAAGGAAAAAAAAAAAAATTTTTATGGTTAAAAATTTTAAGGGAAATTGACTGATTGAATCATTAAAAGTAACGGAAGACTTTAATTTATATTAATGGTTACAAGTAATCCATAAATTTCAATATTTTACTCCAGTTACAAAGTTCGGCAAGGGTTTTAATGATAAAAGAAGGTGCATTTAAATTCTAGGTGAAATTGGATTCGGCTGAAAAACATTGAAATTTGGGCCGGTTAAAAGATTCTTTCGGGGTTAACATTTCTTAAGGATTTTTGGGGCTTTTGCTTGAACCAAATTTTTTTTTTTTTTTGGGGAGGCAAAAGTTTAAAGGGTCATAGGATTAAAAGCTACTGTGCAGTTTTAAAATTGTCTTAACATTGCTGAATAAATACTAACCTAAATTAAAAAGTTTGGAAAATTTATCTTATTTTGTTTTAAGGTAAGAGTTAAGAAATTCATTTTGAACTCCGTAAAATTTTTGATTAGGAAATATCTTCACTTGAGTTTGTTGTGACTAAATTTTCAGAATTGGCCATAGAACCAATCTTGGTTTTTTTTTAAGATTAAATTTTTTAAAATTTTAAATTTTTTTAAATTTTATGGATTTCAAATCCTTCCCTAACTTAAAATTTAAGGGTAAATTAATAAAAGGGATTGTCCCCCGATACGAATATAAATGGCAAAATTTTTGAATGAACAAATCTTTTAGGAGGCAAATTTAATTTATATTTTTATTATTTTTTTCCAAAAAGCTTAAATTTATTTGACTGGTAGGGCTGTTTGTTAGGATTTTTCTCAAAAAGACACAGGAACCGGTAGAATTTTGTAACCATTCATATTACTTACCCAAATTAGGTGTTGTAGAAAGTTGTTAAAATTTAAATTGATTGAAATAAAAATTAAAAATTTTAAATTTAAAAAGTTTTTTTAATTTAAAAAAGGGGGGGAAAAATAAAAGGGGGAAACCTTTTTTTCCTTCCCCCGGGAACCCCAATCCGGTTTCCCCTAAATTAACCCCCAAAAAATTTTTTTTTTGGGGGGAAAAAATTTTTTTTTTGGGGGCCCCCTTTTTTTTTTTTTTTAAAAAAGGGAAATTTTTTTTTTTTTTTTAATTTTTTTATTTTGGGGGGGTTTTTTTTTTAAATTTTCCCCCCCCCCCGGGGTTTAAGGGGGTTTTTAAAATTTTGGGGATTTTGATTTATTTTAAAAAAAAAAAAAATTTTTTTTTTTTCCCCCAAAATTTTTCCCCCCCCCCCCCCCCCTTTAAAAATTTTTTGGGGGAATTTTTTTTCCCCTTTTGGGCCCGCCCTTTTGGTTTTTTTTAAAAATTCCTTTTTTGGGGGTTTTTTTTTTAAAAAAAAAATTTTTTTTTTTTTTTTTTTTTTTTTTTTCCCCCCTTTTTTTTTTGGGGGGTTTTGGTTTTTTTTTTTTTTTTCCCCCAAACCGGGGGGGGGAAAAAAAAACCCCCCTGTTTTTGGCCGGGGTTTTTTTTTTGGGGAAAAAAAAAAATTTTAAAAAAAAAAATTTTTTGGGGGGGTTTTAAAAAAAAATTTTTTTTTGGGGAATTTTTTTTTTTTAAAGGGGTTTTTTTTTAAAAAAAAAGGGGGGTTTTAAAAAAAAAACCTTTTTTAAAAAAATTTTTCCCCTTTTAAAGGGGTTTTAAAGGTTAAAAAAATTTTTTTTGGAAATTTAAAAAATTTTTAAAAAAAAAAAAAATTTTTTGCCAAAAAACCCCCAAAAAAAAAAAAACCCCCCAAAAGTTTTTTTTTTAAAAAAAAAAAAAAAAAGGGGGTTTTTTTTTTTTTTTTAAAATTTTTCCTTTTTCCCCCCCCGGGGGGGAAAAGGGGAAAAGGGGCCTTTTTTTTAAAAAAAGGTTTTTTTTTTTGGTTTTTTTTAAATTTAAATTTTTGGTTTTTTAAATTTTTTTTTTTTTGGGTTTTTAAATTTTCCCGGAATTAAAAAAATTTAAAAATTTTGCCCCCCAAATTTTTAAAAGGTTTTTTAAAAAAATTTTTAAAATTTTTTTTTTTTTTAAAAAAATTTTTTTTTAAAAAAAAAGGGGAAAAAATTTTAAAAAAACCCCAAAAAGGGGTTTTTTTCCCCCAAAATTTTTTTTAAAAGGGAAAATTTCCCTTTTTTTAAAAAAAAAAAAAAAATTTTTTTGGGTAAAAAAAAAACCCCCCCCGGGGGGAAAAAAAAAAAATTTTTAAATTTTTTAAAAAAAAAAATTTTTTTTGGGGAAAAAACCCGGGGAAAAAAGGGGAAAAAAAAATTTTCCAAAAAAAAAAAAGGGTTTTAAAATTTGGGAAAAAACCCAAAAAAATGAATTTAAAGGGGGGAAAAAATTTTTTTTTTAAAAAAAAATTTGGGGTTTTCCCCCAAAAAAAAAAAAAAAAATTTTTTTTAAAAAATTTTTTGAAAAAAAATTTTTTTTGGGAAAAAAAATTTTTTTTTTTTTCCCCCAAAAAAAAAAAGGGGGGGGTTTTAAATTTGGTTGGCCCCCCAAAATTTCCGGGTTAATTGCGGTTTTTTTTTTTGGGGAAAAAAGGAAAAAGGGGGAAAAAAAGGGGCCATTTTTTTTTTTAAAAATTGGGGAAAAATTTTTTCCCCCCTTTTTAAAAAAACCCCGGCCCCCCCCCTTTTTTTTTTTTTTTTTTTTCCCATTTTTCCCCCTTTTTAAAAGGGGGGGTTTAAAAAATTTTTTAAAAAAAAACCAAAAAAAATTTTAAAAAATTTTAAAAAATTTTTTTTTTTTGGGTTTTGGGAAATTCCAAAAAATTTTTAAAAAAAAAAAAAAACCAATGCGGGGGGTTTTTTTTTAAAAAAATTTTTGGGTTTTTTCAAAAAAACCCCCCCTTTTTAAATTTTTTTTCCCAAAAAGGAAAAAAATTTTTAAGGGGAATTTTTTTTTTGGGGGGGTTTTTTTAATTTTTTAAAAGGGGGGTTTAAAAAAAAAGGGCTTTTAAAATAACCCCAAAAATTTTTTTTAAAAAAATTTGGGCCCCCCCCCAAAAAAAAAAATTTTTTGGTTAACCAAAAAAAAAAAAGGGGTTTCCCCCCAAAATTTTTTTTTTTGGGGTTTTGGGGGGGAAAAAAGGGGGCCCCCCGGGGGGGGAAAAGGGGGGAAAATTTTTTTAAAAAAAACCCCCCCAAAAAATTTTTGGAAAAATTTTTTTAAAAATTTTTAAAAGGGCCCCTTTTGGGGGGGTTTTTTTTTTTTAAAAATTTAAAAAAAATTTAAAAGGGGGGGTTTTTTTTCCTTTTTTTTTGGGGGCAATTTTTTTTGGGGGCCTTTAAAAAAGGGGGGGCCCCCCCTTTTTTTTTAAAAAAAAAAAAAAAATTTTTTTTTTTAAAAAAAAAAGGGGGGGGGTTTCCCCTTTAAAATTTTCAACCTTTTTTTCCCCCCCGTTTTTTAAAAAATTTTTCCCCCCTTGGGGGGGGGGGCCCCCCAAAAAAAAATTTTGGAAAATTTAAAATTCCCCCCTTTCCCCCCGGAAAAAAAAATTTTTTTTGCCCCCTTTTCCAAAATCCAAAAAAATTTTTGGAAAGGGAAAAAAAAAAAAATTTTTTTTCCCCCCTTTTTTTTTAAAAAGGCCCCCCCTTTTTTAAAAAGGTTTTTAAAATTTTTTAAAAAAAGGGGGTAAAATTTTTTTTAAAAATTAAAAAGGTTTTTTTCCCTTTTTTTTTTTGGGGGGGGAAAAAAAAATTTTTTGGGAAATTTTTTTTCCCCCCTTTAAAAAAAAAAATTTTTTAAATTTGAAAAATTTTTTTTAAAAAATTTTTTTTAACCAAAAAAGGAAAAAAAAAGTAAAAAAAAAAAAAATTTGGAAAAAAAAATTTTAAAAGGGGGGGGGGGGAAAATTTTAAAAAAAACCAAACTTTTAAAACTTTTTTTGGGAAAAAAAAAAAAAAAAAGGTTTTTTAAATTAAAAAAGGACCCAAAAAAAATTAAAAAAAAAAAAAAGGGGGGCCGGGTTTTAAAAAAAAAAAAACCCCCCAAAAAAGGGGTTTTAAAAAGAAAAAAAAAAAAAAGGGAAAAAAAAAAAAATTTTTTTTTTGGGGCCCCTTTGGGGGGGAAAAACCCCAAAAAAAGGGGGATTTTTTCTTTTTTTAAAAACCCAAAAAAAGGGGTTTTTTTTTTTCCCAAACCCCCTTTTAAAAAAACCCCCCCCTTTTTCCCCCTTTTTTTAAAAGCCCCAAAAAAAAAAGGGGTTTAAAAAGGGTTTTAAGCCATTTTTTTAAAACCCGGGGGGAAAAACCGGGAAAAACTTTAAAAAAACGGGGGTCTTTTAAAAAAATTTAAGGGGTTTAAAAAAAAGGGGGAATTTTTTAAAACGGGGGAAAAACTTTTTTTTAGGTTTTGATTTTTTTTAATTTAAAAATTTTCCCAGGAAACCCCCCAAAAAAAAGGGTCCACGAACCAAATAAAAAAAAAAAATTTTAAAGACAAAGTTAATTTGGGGGATCTAGAAAAGAAAAAAAAAATTTAAAAAAAAAAATTTAAAATAATTCAAATTTTTTTTTTAAAATTTAAAAATAAAAAATTTTTCTTTTCTGATGGGGTTTGGGGGCTTTTTTTCCCCTTTTTTTTAAAAACAAAAAAAGGGAAAAAAAATTTCGGTATAAGGGGGGGACAAAAAACCAACTTAAAACCCAAAACCCTAAGGGCCCTAAGGTTTGTAGAAAAAAACCCCCCCTTTCCATCAAAACCCCAAAAGGGGGGTTTTGGGGGAAAAATTTTTTTCCCTTTAAACCTTATGTACCAAAATTTAAACAAAAAATGAAAAGGGGTTTGGGGGTTTTTAAAATTTAAAAAACGAAGCCCTTTGGGAAATTTTTCCCAATTTTTGGGGTATGGTGGGGAAAAATTTGGGACCTATCAAAAAAATAATAAAAAAATTTTTTTTTCCTTTGAAAAAAATTTTTTAAAATAAAAAAATTTTGGGGAACCCCCCAACCCCCCTAAAACCAATTGAACCCCAAAAAACATAATGGGAAAATTTTTTAGCCCAAGATAAAAATTTTTCCCCAAAATTTTGGGATTTTTTTAAAAACTTGGGGAAAAAAATATTTTTCTAATAAACAATAAGAAAAAATTAAAAGGGAAAAAAGGGGCCCTGTTGGGGGGGGGGGGGGTTTTTTTGGGGGGGTTTTATTTTTTTCCCTAAAAAAAAACCCCCCCAAAAAGGCCAAAGGACAAAGGGCCCCGGGGGCCCATAAAAAAAAAATTTTTGGGAAAAATTTGGGTCCTCGGGGACCTTTTTGGGAAAAAAGGGGGGGTTTCAAGAATTTCCTTTTTGGAAAATTTTTGGGTTTAAAAAAATTTTTAAACCCATAAGCTAAAGGGAAAAAATTTTCCCTTTTTTTCCCCCTTTTTCCCCTTGCCCCCCCAAAAATAAGAAGGCCCCAAAAAAAGGGTTTTTAAACCCCAAGGGAAAAAAAGGGGGAAAAAGCCTCGGAAAAAAAGGGGCCTTAAAAAAAAAACCCCCTTTTCCATAAAAAATAACATTTAAAAAAATTTTTTTAAAATTTTTAAATTTTAAATAAAAATTAATGGACCTTTTGGGCCAAAAAGGCCGGAACTTGGGTAAAAAGGGGAAACCATGGGCCCTTTTGGGGAAGAGGGAACCCCCCTTGGGAAAACAAAAAAACCAAATTTTAAAAATTTTTTTAGTAAAACAAAAAATTTCCATTTTTTCCCCAATTTTTAAAAAAAAACCTTAAAAAAAAGGGGGGAAACTTTTTGGGAAAAATAAAAGACAAATAGGTCCCAAAGAAACCCAGGGGGTTTAACACAGAAAGAAAAATATCCCCCCAATTGGGGAAAAATTTTGGAGGGCCCCAATTAGGAAAAAAATTTTTGGAAAAATTTTTGGGCCCATTTTTAAAAAATAAAGGGAAAATTTTGGGGCCCATATTTTTTTCCTTTAAATTTAAAAGGGTTTTCCCAAATTCCTTTTTTAATTTTTTGCCTCCCTTTTTAAATTAGGAAAAAACCCCCCTTTTTTTCAGGGGTTTCCCTTTGGTTTCCACTGGTTTAAAAAAATTTAATTTTTTTTAAAATTTAACTAATTTCCTTTTTTAAAAATTTTTTTGTTTTAAAAAAATTTTTCCCAAATTTTTTTTAATTTAAAAAAGGGGGTTTCATTAAAACCCTGGGGAAAATTTTTTCCGGGGGAAAAAAATTTAAAATTGGGGCCCCGAAAAATTTGGGGGGTTTTTTAAATAAAAAACCCCAAAAACTTTAAAAATTTTTTTTTCTACATTTCCCGGGGGGGGGTTTTTTTTTCCCCCCTTTGGTTTTTGTTCTACCCTTTTTCCCCTTTTGGGGCCCCCTTTTCCTTTCTTTTGATTTTCCTTTAAAAACCCTGGTTTTAAAAAATTTTGTTTTTTCCCGAAAATTTGGGGCACATGGGTTTTTTGAGGTTCCTCCCGGTTTTTGAGTTTTAAAAACCCCAAAAAATTTTTAAAATTCGGGCCCCTTTTGATTTTTTTAAAGGATCCAATTTCCAACCATTTTCCTTTGATTTAAAAAGGGTTTGTTGGTTTACAAAACCCAAAAATTTTTTTTGGGGTTTTAAAAAACCCCAATAAAAAAAAAATTTCCAAAACCACCACCCCCAAAAACCCAACAAAAAACCATCCTCATTATTTATTTTTTTTTTTCCCCCGGGGGGTTTTGGGTTTTTTTTTTTTTTAATTAAGGGGTTTAAAAACCCGTACCGGTCCCTTAAAAATTTGCAAAAAACCCCCCCGGGCCCCCCCTAAAAACCCTTTTTCCCCATTATTTTTTTTTTTTTTTGTTTTTTTAAAAAAATTTTTTTTTCCCAATTTTTTTTGGGCCCCAAAAAATCCCCCCCCCTTTTTAAACAAATAAACTTGAAAAAAATTTTTTTGATTTTTACAAAAATTTTAGTTTTTTTTTAATTTTTTTTTTCCAAAAATTTTAAATTGTTTTTTAATTTTTTTTTTGGGCATTTTTGTTCAATTTGCCCTTTTTTTTTTTAAAAAAGGATTTTAAATTTTTGATTAAAAAAAAAATTTTTTGGTGGGGGCCCCGGAATTGGCCAAAAGGGGTTTTTTTTCCCCTTTTTAAAAAAAAAATTTTTTTTTATCTTTTTTAGGGGCCCCCCCAAAGGGGAAAAAAAATTTTTAAATTTTACATAACGGGAAAATTTTTTGAAAAATTTAAAAGGGGAAAACAAATTTTAAAAAACCAAAAATTTTTAAAAAAAAATTTTTCCCGGGAAAAAAGGGGGGTTAAAAGGAAAAAAAAAAAATAGGGCCAAAAAATTTTTTTAAAAAGGGATTAAATATTAAAAGTTTTAACCGCCCAAAAGGTAAAAAATGTTTTTTTGTTTAAAAAAAAAATATTTCCCCAACCCCCAAAAACCCAAAGTTCAAAACCCCTTTCCAGGCCCAACCTTTTAAAAAACCCCAAAAAAAACCCTTTTTTTTTTTGTTTTTTAAAATTTTAAAATTTTTCTTTACCTTTTACTTTTTTTAAAAATTTTTAACGGGGGTTTAAAAAACGGAATTTTTTTTTGGTTGCCCCCCTTTGGGGGTTTTTCCATTTTCCCTTTTCCCCCCCAAATTTTTTTCTGGGGTTTTTTTCGTCTTTTTAAATGGAAAAAAATTTCCCTCCCCTTTTAAAATTGAACGGGTTTGGGGCTTTTTAAAAAACTCTAAAACCCAAAAATTTTTAAAATTTAAAAATCTTTTAAAATAAAAATTTTAAATTTTTATTTAATTTCGGTGTTTTTTTTTTTCCCTGAATCTTTTTTTCCCCCCAAATTTTTAAATTGTGGTGGTTTTTTTTTTGGGTTTTTCCCCCATTTTTTAACGGGTTTTTTTCCCCGATCCTGCCCCGGGGGTTAAATTTAAAAATTAATTTTTTTTTTAAAATCTTTTGTTTTCCAAATTTTGACCTTTTTGGGTTTTGAATCACCCCTTTTGGGAAAGGGTTTAAAAATTTTTTTGGGGATTTGGGTTTTTTAAAATTTTTAAAAAATTCCTGGGGTTTGTTACAAAAAAACCTTGAAAATTTTTTTTTTCCCCTTTTAAAAACCTTTTAAAATAGTTGGGGTTTAATTTCCTTTTGTTGGTTTGGTAAATAAAAAGGGGCTTTAACCCCTTTTGATTTTTTCAAACCCTTTAAGGCCCAAATTTTTTTTTCCTTTTTAAAAAAAAAGGGGGTGCGGGGCCCCAGAAAACCTTTTAAATTTTTTCCAAAAAATTTTTCAATTTCGGGAAACCCCCCGGGGTTTTTTCCCCATTAAACCCCCCGGGGGGTTTGGAAAAAGGTAACCCCTTTTGGGTTTTTTTTAAAATTAAACAAAATTTAATTTTTTCCCAAAAAGGGGCGGTTTAAAAAACGGGGTTAAAAATTAGGAAAAAAAATTTAATTTTTGGGGGTTTTAAAAAAATTTTTTTTGGGGTTTAATTAATAGTTTTAAATGTTGTAAATTGGGGGGAAAAAATTTTGAAATGAAGGTCCGGTTTAAACAGCATTTGAAACCCCCCCTTTAGGCGGGGCAAAAAAAGGGGGGGCCCGAACCCCCCCGGGTTAGTTGTCCCAGGGAAATTTTCCCTGGGGTTTTCCCAAAAAAAAAAAATCCCCTTTTTAATTTTTATGGAAAGGTTCTTTTTTCCCCCCCTTTTTTAAATGCAAAACCCTTTATCGGGGTTTAAAACCTTTTAAAAATTTTTAAAATTTAACCCGGGTTTTAAGCCCCTTTTGAATTTTTAAAATCCTTTTTCAACATTGAAAAATTTTTAAAGGGTTTTTGGGGTTTTTTGATTTACCTTTTTTTTTTCTTTTTTTTTTTAAAATTTTTTAAAGAATTTTTTTTGGGAAGGGGAAAAAATTTTTTTGAAAATTGTGGTAGTTTTTTTTTAAAAAAGTCCCCAAAAAAAAATTGGGCCCCCCCAAAAAAGGGGTTTTGGATTAATTAAAATAAAAATAAAAAAGGGTTCCCCCCGGTTAATTTTAAATTAAAATAAAAAAAAAAACTTTTACCTTTATAAAAAATTTAAAATACTTTTAAATTAAAAAAATAATTTTTCCCCTTTTTCTAAAAAAAGGGGTTTTGCCCAAACCCCATAATAATTAAAGGGCCCAATTTAAAAAAAAATTCTAAAATTTTTAAAAAGGGCCAACTTTAAAAAAAAACTTTGTTTTAAAAAAACCAAAAAAATTTTTTTTAAAAAACCCCAAAAAAACCCATTTGGGAAAAAAACCCCTTTTTTTTCCCCTAAACCCAAAAAGGAAATTTATGCCAAAAATTTTTTTTTCAATTTTTCCCCGGGGCCCCGGAAAAACCCAAAAAAACCCCCTTTTAAAAATTTAAAGTAATTTTCCACTTTAAAGAAAAAAAACCAAAATTTTCCCCTTTTAAGTAAAAACCCAAATTTAACCCTTTAAAACCCTAATGAAATAAAAAAGGAACCAATAAAAATTCCCCCCTTTTTCCCCTTTCCTAATTTTTAATTTTAAAACCTTTAAAACCCATAAAAGGCCCAAAAGGGGGGCCCCCTTTAAATAAAAAATGAAAAAAATTTAAAATTGGAAAAAGAACCCAAAGGGTTTTTAAAAAAAACCCTATTTTAATTTTTGACCCGTTTTTTTTTTCCCCTAAAAAAAAATTCGTAAAAATTTGAAGAAAAATTTTGGTCTTTTTTTTTTAAAAGGGGGGGGCCCCAAAAAAAAATTTTGAAAAAAAAAAGGAAAAAAATCCGGGAAAAAGGGGAACCTTTTTTTGCCACGGAAAAAAAGGGGGACAATTTTTGGTTTTTTAAATAAAATTTGGGGGCCACCCTTTTTTCCGGGCCCCCTTTTCCCCCAATTTGGAAATAATGGGGCAAAACCCCCCTAAGGGGAAAAACCCCCAAAAACAAATTAAAAAATTTGGGAAAAATTTTAAAACAAAAAAAAAAATTTGTAAAAAAAAAAAATTTAAAACCCAAAAAAATTTTTTTTTTAAAAAGCCCAAATTTTTCCTGGGCCCTAGGCCAAAAGGGAAAAGAAGGTTTCAAATTTTCCAAAATTTAAGGTCTCCCCAAAGGGGAAACCCTGAGATTTCTTTAAAAATGAAAAAATTGTGGACTTTTTGAAATTGAGGAAAAAAAAATTTTTTTTTAAAAATTTTTCCCCCTTTTTTTTTCCTTTTTAAAATGAAAACCCTTTTTCCCCCAGTTTCCCCAAAAAACCCCTTGTGGTTGGGGCCCTAGGGGACCCTTTTAATTCGGGAAAATGTACATTTAGTTTATTTAGAAAAAATTTCCCCATTTGGTTTCCCCCCCAATTTTAAAATAAGGGCCCCATTTAAACAAATTTTTTTGGGGCCCATTTTAATTTTAAATACCCTTAAAAAATTTTAAACCCATTTTAAAATTTTCAAAAGTAAAAACCCCAATTTACGGGGCCAAAATTTTTAAAGTGGTAAAAGGAAAAAATCTATTTAAATTTTTAAAAATTTACCCCCCAAATTATTTAAAGGTTTTTTTTTTTTAAAAAAAAAAACCCGTTTTAAAAAAAAAAAATTAAATTTACCCAAATTTTCT
The DNA here is from genome assembly GCA_020796225.1 of Arion vulgaris. Classification (NCBI taxonomy): domain Eukaryota; kingdom Metazoa; phylum Mollusca; class Gastropoda; order Stylommatophora; family Arionidae; genus Arion; species Arion vulgaris. The sequence goes on from JADZMA010000279.1 coordinate 11,436, forward strand.
TTTTAAAAAAAATAAACCAAAAATTTTCCCCGGGGTTTAAAAAAAAGGTTTTTTTTAAAAATCTTTTTAAAAAAAATGAAAATTTCTTTAAATTTCTTGAACCGGTTTTTTTGGGAAATTAAAACCCAGAAAAATATTTAAAATTTTAAAATTACTTTTTTCCTTTTAAAAAATCATAATTTTTTCAAAAAAATTTTTTTTTTTCCCCCCAACAATCTTTCCCGGGATTTTTTTCCCCTTCCCTTTAAAACCTTTTCCCCCTTCCAAAAAGGGCCCCCTTTAGATAGGGGTTTAAAATTTTGGGACCCATTTTTGGGGGGGAGGGGAAGAAAAATTAAAGGACCCGGGGATAAAAACAAAAAAAAAAAGTTTTTAAACATTTTTTTGGGGCCCCTTTTAGAATTAAAAAATTTCCCCCCGGGCCAAATTTTTCGGATGGGAAAAGACATAACCAAAAAATTTTTAAAATTTTTTTTTCCCTTCCAAAAAATTAAAAAAAAAAGGGAAACCCCCCCCAAAAAAAAAAACCCCCCCAAAAACCCCAAAAAAGTTCCCCAATTTAAAAAATTAAAATTTTTTCCAAAAGGGGGCGGGAGAGAAAAGGGGCCCTTTTATATATAAAAAAAATTTTAAAAATTTTTAAAAACCCAAAACTTAAAATCTTTATTTTTTCAAGGGTTCCCCCTCAAAAAAGGGGTTTAAAAAACCCTTTTGCCCCCCGGGTTTTTTTCAAATTTTTTTCCACCCCCAAAAAGTTTAAAAAAACCAATTTTAAAATTATTTGGGGGTTAAAGGGCTTAAAATATCCCTTCAAAACTTTCCCTTTAATGAAAAAAAAAAAAATTTTTTTTGGAAAACCCCCAAAAAAAATTTTTCAAAGTTTTTAAAACAAATTTTTTTTTCTGAGATTGAATGCAAAAGGGTTTTAAATTGTAGGGGGGTTTGGGGATAAAAAAATTTAAAATTTTAAAAAAAAAAAAAAATAGGGGGGGGCCCCCCAAAATTTGTTTTTTGAAATTTTTAAAAAAAATTTTTTCCCAAAATTTTAAATGCCCCCTTTTTTAGAATTTTGTTTATATAAAATTAAAAAACAATTTTTTTGGATGTAATTTTACCAAAATTTTTAAAAACAAATTTTTTTTTAAATTTTAAACTTTAAATTTTTTTCTTTTTTGGGGGGGAAAATTTTTTTAAATTTTTGGGAAAACCCCCTTTTAAAAAAAGGGGTTTTTAAACTGAAAGGGGGCTTTTTTTGGGGGGGCCCCCAAAGGGTTTTTTTTTAAAAATTATTTTTCCCGGTTTTTTTCCCCCAAATTTTTTAAAATTTTTTTTAAACCCCTTTCCAAAATTTTAAATTTTTTTAACGAAAAAAAAAATTTTTTTGTTTTTTTTTTTTTTTGAAAGGTTTTTTAAAACGGATTTTAAATTTTTTTTTGGGCCCCCCAAAAGTTGAAGGGGGGGTTTTTAAAAATTTACCGGAATGTCGGACCCAAAAACCCCAAAACGTACTGTTTTTTTCAAAGCCGGGGTTTTAACAGAAAAATTAAAATGGGTTTTAAAAAAAAAAAGTTTTTTCAAAAATTTTTTTAAAAACCCGTTTGGGGTAATTATGGGATTAAAATTGGGTTTTTCATTTTTAAGTAAATTAAAAAAAGATTTTTTTTTTTTTCCCCCGAAAAATTTTTTTTAAAAATTTCCAATTTTAAATTTTTTCCTTAAATTTTCCCTTTTTTCCCCCCCCAAAATGTTAAATTAACAATTTTTAAAAATTTTTGGTTTTTTTTTGGGGAAAAATTTTAAAAATGAAAAAATTTTCACCCCATTTTTTTAAATTTTTTTTTAAATTTAAATTTTCAAAATTAAAAAAGTTTTTTAAAAAAAATACCAAAAATTAAAACCCAAAAAAAAAGGAAAATTTTTTATAAGATATAAAATTTAAAAATTTTTATTTTTTAAAAAAACCCTTTGTTTTTAATTTAAAAAACCAAATTGGAAAAGCCCAGAAAAAATTTAGCTTAGTTGGGGGTTTTTTTCCAATAGTTATTGTTTTTAAAAACTTTTTTTTTTTAATTAAATAAATTTTAATTTCTTTTTTTTAAAAAAACCCAAAAAAACCTTTAAAGGGGTTTTTAATAAAAGATTATTCCTTTTTTAAAAAAAAATTTTTTAAAATAAAAAGGGAAAAACTTGAGAAAAAAAAACTTAAAAAACCCAAAAAAGGTTTAAATTTAAAAATTTAAAAAGGGAAATTTAATTTCCCCTTAAAATTAAAAAAAGGGGGTTTAACCCCAAAAGGAAAATACGAAAGGGAAAAAAATTTCCCACCCTTTCCCCCCAAAAATCAAAAGGGGCAAGGAAAAAAAAAAAGGGATAAAATTTTGGGTTCCCCCATTGTGGGGGTTTTAAAAAGGGAAAAAATTCCATGGGGAAAACCCCGGGGATTGGGGAAACAACTTTTCCCAAAAAAGGGGGTTTTGGGTTTCCCAAAATTTTTAAAAAAAAATGGAAACAATTTCCAAAAATTTTGGGGAAATTATAAAAGAAAATTTTTCGGGTTTCAAAAACCCCCAAAAATTCATTAAAAAAACTTTTAGCAATTTTTTTTCCCCAACAAAAGGAAACAATTATCTTTAACCGGGAAAAACCCCTTTGGGGGAAAACCCAGTTTTTTTTAAATTTGTTTTAAAATTTTAGGGTTCATTTTTTTGAAAACCCGGGCCCCCTTAAGTTTTCCAGCTAAGAAATGCCCAATCCCCCTTTTAAAAAAACCAACCAACTTTTGGGGGAAAAAAATTTTCCTTCGTTTTAAATTTGCTTAAAAAAATTTTTTGAATAAAATTTTCCCTTTTTTTAATTATTAGTTTTTTTAAAAATTTTTTCCCAAAAAATGTTTTTGGGGTTTTTCCCTTTTTTCCCCTGAAAACCCCCAACAAATAAACTTCCGGAAATTTTTTAAAAAATTTTTTTTTCAATTTTTCCCCCCGGAAATTCCCTTTTTTGGGTTTTTAAATTTTTGGGGGTTTTTTTAAAAAAAACCCCCCGGGGGCCAACCAAAAAAAGGGGGAAAAAATTTAAAAAAAATTTTTAAAACCCAAAAAAAAAAAAAAAGGGGGGGAAAAAAGAAAAAAAAAGAATTTAAAAAGGGGGTTTTTTTGAAAAAAAGGGGGTTTTTTAAAATTTTTTTTTAAAAAAATTTTTAAAAAAATTTTTTCCCTTTTTTTTTTTAAAAAAATTTAAAAAAAAAAAAAAAATTTTTTTTTTTAAAAAAAAAAAACCCTTTTTAAAGGAAAAAACCCTTTTTTAAAAAAAAAAATTTTTTTAAAGGAAAAAATTTTTTAAAAGGGAAAAAAATTAAAAAGGGGGGAAAAAAAAAATTTTTTTTTTAAAACCGGAAAAAAAAAACCCCGGGAAACCCCCTTTAAAAATTCCCCCCCTTTTTTTATTTTTTTCCCCCTTTTTTTTTTGGGTTTTTTTTTGGAATTTTTTTTTTTTTTCCCCCCCCCCCTTTTTTTTCTTTTTAAAAAAAAAAAATTTTTTTTTCCCTTTTTAAAATTTTTTTAAAATTTTTTAAAACCCCCCTTTGGGGGAAACCCCCCCCTTTTCCCCTTCTTTTAAAACCCCCATTTTTAAAAAAAATTTTTTTAAAAATTTGGTTTTTTTTCCCCCCCAACCCCCCTTTTTTTAAAAAAAAAAAAGATTTAACCCTTTTTTGGGGGTTTTAAATTTTTAAACCCTTTAAAAAAAAAAAAAAACCCCCCCTTTTTTTTTTTTAAAAATTTTTTTTTTAAAAAAAGGGGGCCCCCCCCAATTTTTAAAACCCCCCAAAAAAATTAAAAAAAAATTCCTAAGGGGGGTTTTTTTTTCCCTTACTTTTTAAAAATTTTTTTTTAAAAATTTTTAAAATTTTTTTTTTTTTTGGGGCCTTTTTAAAAGGGGGGGTTTTAAAGGGGGGGGCCCCCCAAAAACCAAAAAAAAATTTTTTTTAAATCAATTTTTTGGGGGTTTTGGCTTTTTTTTTTTTTTAAACCCGGGGGGGAAAGGGTTTTTTTTTATTTTTCCCTTTTTTAAATTTTTAAAAAAATTAAAAAACCCCCTTTTTTTTTTTTAAATTTTAAAATTTTTTTTTGTTTTTTTTTAAAAAATTTTTTTAAACCCCCCCCCAAAAAATTTTAACCCCGGGGAAAGGGGGGGTTTTTTTTTTGGGGGGTTTTTTTAAAAAATTTGGTTTTAAAATTTTTTTTTTCCCCTTTTTTTTTTTTTTTTTTTGGGGGTTTGAAACCCAAAAAATTTTTAAAAAAAAAAATTTTAAAAAAAAATTTTTAAAAAACAAGGGGAAAAAGGGGAAAAAAAAAAATTTTTAAAAAAAAAATTTTTTGGGAAAATTTTAAAAAAAAAAATTTAACTTTAAAAAAAAAAAATTTTTTTTTTTTTTTTTTTCCCCCCCGGGAAAAAAAAAAAAATTTAAAAAAAAAAAAAAAATTTTTTTTTAAAAAAATTTTTGGGGTTTTTTGGGAAAAAAAAGGGGGGAAAAAAACTTTTTTTCCCCCCTTTTTTCAAAATTTTTTTTTGGGTTTAAAAAAAAGGGGTTTGGGAATTAAAAATTTTTTGGGGGTTTCCCCCCTTAACCGGGGAAAAATTTTTTAAAAAAAAAATCCCAAAAAAAAATTTTTTCCCCGGGGGGGTTTTTCCCCCGGAAAAAAAAATTTTTTTAAAAAAAAAAAAACCCCCAAAAAAAAATTTTTTTTAAAAAAAGGGGGTTTTTTTTCAAAAAAATTTTTGGGGGGGGAAAAAGGGGGAAAAACCCCCCCTTTTCCCCCCAAAAACCTTTTAAAAAAAAATTTTTTTTGGGGCCCCCAAAATTAACCCCCGGGGGGCCCCCCCCAACCCCCCGGGGGGGGGTTTTTTTTAAAAAATTTTTTTTAACCTTTTAAAAAAAATTAATTTTAACCCCGGGGGGAAAAAAAACCCCAACCCCTTTTTTTTTTTTGGGGGCCCCTTGGCCTAAAAAAATTTTTAAATTTTAAAGGTTGCAGTTTCCTTTTTTTTTTTCCCCCCGGGGCCCCCCCTTTGGGAAAAAAAACCCCAAAAACCCAAAAAAAAAAAAAACCCCAAAAAAATTTTCCAAAAAAATTTAAATCCCCTTAACCTAAAAAGGGGGAAATTTTTTTTTCCCCCCAAAAACCCCCGGGGGCCCCCTTTTTCCCCAAAAAAAAAAACCCCCTTTTAAAAAATTTCCCCCGGGGAAAAAAAAAAATTTTTTTTTTTTTTTTTTCCCCCCAAAAAAAAAAAAATTTTTAAGGTAAAAGGGGGGTTTTTTTTTTTAAATTTGGGTAAAGAAAAAATTTTTTGGGGGGGAAAAAAATTTTTTTTAATTTTTTTTAATTTTTTTTTTTTTTTTTTTAAAACCAATTTTTTTTTTTTTTTTTGGTTTTTTTTTTTAATTAAAATTAAAAATTTTTTTTTCCTTTTTTTAAAAATTTAAAAAAATTTGGGGGGTTTTTTTTTTTTTTTTTTAAAAACCCCCTTTTCCCTTTTTTTTAACGGGGTTTTTTTTTTAAAAAAAAATTTTAAATTTAAAAAATTTTAAAAAATTTTTTTTAAAAATTTTTTTTTTTTTTTTTAAAATTTTTAAAAAAAAAAAAAAAAAAAATTTTTTTGAAAAAAAAAAAAAAAGGGAAAAAAATTTTTAAAAAAAAAAAATTTTTTTTTTAAAATTAAAAAAATTTTAAAAAAACCCCAAAAAAATTTTTAAAAAACCCCTTTTTTGGGAAAAAAATTCTTTTTTTTAAAAAAAAAGGGGAAAAAAAAAAATTTTTAGAAAAAAAAAAAAAAATTTTTTGGGAATATTTTTTGGGGGGGCCCGGGGGGTTTTTTAAAAAGGGGAAAAAAAAGGGGGGGGAAAAAATTTTTTTGGGGGAAAAAAAAATTTTTTAAAAAAAAAAACCCCCCCCGGGGGGGGAAAAACCAAAATTTTTTTTGGGGGGGAAAAAAAAAAAAAAAAATTTTTTTTTTTTCCCCGGGGGTTGGGGTTTTCGGTTTTCCCGGGGGAAAATTCGAACCCGGGGGGGTTTTTTTTTTTTTTCCCCGGGGGCCCCCCCTTTGGGGGTTGGCCCCGGCCCTTTTCCCGGGGGGGGGTTTTTTGGGGGAATCCCCCCGGGGGGTTTGGGCCCCTTTTTTAAAAATTTTTAAATTTTTTTTAAAAAAGGGGGAAAAGGGGAAAAAGGGGGTTTTTCCAAGGGAAAAAAGGGGGAAAAGGGAACCCAAAAAAAAGGTTGGGGGGGAAAAACCCCCCCGGGAAAAATTTGGGGAAAAAATTTAAAAAGGGGTTTTAAAACCCCTTTTTTTTAAAAAAAAAAATTTAAAAAAATTTTAAAAAAAAAGGGGGGGGAAGGGGGAAAAATTTTTTTTTTGGGTTTTTAAAAAAAAGGGAAAAAAAAAACCCCCCCTTTTCCAAAAAAAAGGGGGGGTTTTTTTTTTTAAAAGGGGGTTTGGGGGAAAAGGGGAAAAGGGAAAATGGGGGAAAAAAAAAAATTTAAATTTTTTGGGGGTTTGGGGGAAACTAAGGTAAAAAAAAAATTTTTTGGGAAATTTAAGGGGAAAATATTGGGGGAAAAAAATTTTTTTTTAAGTTTTAAAAAAAAAATTTTTAAAAGTAATTAATTTTTGGGGTTAAAAGGGGGAAAAAATTTGGGGGGGGGTTTTTTTTTAAAAAGGGGGAAAAAAAATTTTTTCCGGGTAAAAAAATTTTTTTTTTTAAAATTTGGTAAGTGAAAAGGGTTTTTTTAAACCCTTAAAAATTTTTTTTTTGGGGAACCAAAAAAAAAAATTTTTTTTTTCTTTTGAAATTTGAAAATAAAAAAATTTTTTAAAAAAATTTTTTTTTAAAAATTTTTGGTTTTTCCTTTTTTAAAAAAAAAAATTTTTTTTAAAATTTTTTTTTTTAAAAAAAAATTTTTTTTTTTGGAAAGGTTTTTTTTAAAAACCTAATTTTTTTTTTTTTGGGGCTTTTTCCCCAAAAAAAACCCTTTTAAAAAACCCGGGGAAAACCCTTTTTTTTTCCCCCCAAAACAAAAAATTTTTTTTCCCCCCGGTTTTTTTTTTTTTTCCCCCCCGGGGGGGTTAAAACCCGGGGGGTTTTTTTTTCCCCCCCAAAAAACCCTTTTTTTTTTTTCCCCCCCCCCCCCCCTTTTTTTGGGGGTTAAAACCCCAAAAAAAAATTTTGGGGGGCCCCCGGGGGGGGCCCCCCCCGGCCCCTTTTTTGGGGGGGGGAAAAAAGGGGGGAAAAAAAACCCCCCGGAAAAAATTTAAAAAAAAAATTTTAAAAAAAAAAAAAAAAAAAAAAAAAAGGGGGGGGGTTTTTGTTTTAAAAAAAGGGGTTTTAATTTTTTGGGGTGGGGAAAAAAAAACCCCCCCCCAAAATTTTTTTGGGGGGTTTCCTTTTTTTGGGGGAAAAAAATTTTCCCCCCCGGGGGGGAAAAAAATCCTAAAAAGGGGGAAAAAAAACCACTTTTTTTCTTAAATGAGGGCAAAACCGGGGGTTTTTTTTTTTTTTTTTTTTTTTGGGGGGAAAAAAAAAAAAGGGGGGGGGGGAAAAAAAAAGGGGGTTTTTTTTTAAAATTTAAAAAAAGGGTAAAATTTTTAAAAAGGGGGGGGGGGCCCCCCCTTTAAACCCAAAAAAAAAAAATTTTTTTTGGGAAAAAAAAAAAATTTTTTTGAATAAAAAAAATAAAAAAAAAAAAGAAAAAGGAAAAAAAAAAAAGGGGTTTTTAAAACCCAAAAAACCAAAAAAAAAAAGGGGGGGGGAAAAAGGGGAAAATAAAAAAAATTTTGGGGTTTAAAAAAAATTTAAAAAAAAAATTTTAAAAATTTTTTTTAAAATTTTTAAAAAATTTTCCCCCTTTTTAAAAGGGGCGGTTTTTTTAAAAAAAAAAAAAAAAAAAGGGGGGTTTTAAAACCGGTTTTTTTTTTAAAAAAAAAGGGGGGGGCCCCAAAAAAAAAAAAAAGGGGGGGGGGCCCAAAAAAAAAAAGGGGTTTTTTTAAAAAAATTTTTAAAATTTTTTGGGAAACCCTTTGGGGGTTCCCTTTTTTTTAAAAAAAAAAAAAAAAGGGGGGGGAAAAACCCTTTAAAAAATTTTTTTTTGGGGAAAAAGGGGGGGAAAAAAAAGGAAAAAAAATTTTTAAAAAATTTTTTTAAAATTTTTAATTTTTTTCCCAAAAATTTTTATTTTTTTTTAAAACCCCATATTTTTTTTTTTTAAAAAAAAAAAAAAAATTTTTTTAATTTTTGGTTTAAAAACCTTTTTTTTTTTCCCTTTTTTTCCCCAAACCATTTTTTTTGGGGGGGGTTTTTTTTTTTTTTTTTTTTCCCCCCCCCTTTTGGGGGGGAAATTTTTGGGGGTTTTTTTTTCCCCCGGGGCCCCAAAATTTTAAAAACCCTTTGGCCCCCCCTTTTGGGTTTTTTTTTTGGGCCCCCTTTTTTGGGGGGTTTTTTTGGGCCCCCTTTTTTTTCCAAAAAATTTTTTTTCCGGCCCCCGGGGAAAAAGGGGCCCCAAAAACCCCCTTTGTGATTTTTTTCCCCCAAATTACGGGGGGTTTTTAAGTTTAAGGGGGGGGGAAAAAAACCTTTTTTGGGGGGGGTTTTTTTAAAAGGGGGCCTTTTTAAAAAGGGGTTTTTTTTTTTTTAATTTTTTTTTTTCCCCCCTTTTTAAAAATTAAAGGGGGTTTTTTTTTTAAAGAAAAAAAAACCCGGGTTTTTTTCCCCCTTTTTGGGGGGGGTTTTTTTTTTGGGGAAAGAAAAAACCCCCCTTTTTTTTTTTTAAAAAATTAAAATTTTTGAAAAAATTGGCCAAAATTTTTTTAAAAAATTTAAGGTCCCAAAAAAAAAAAAAAATTTTTTTTTGGGTTCCCCCCCCTTTTTTTAAATTTTTAAAGTTTTTAAAAAAATTAAAACCTTTTTTCCAATTTTTTAAAAAAATTTTTTTTTTTCCCCCCAAAAAAAATTTTTTTTTTTTAAAAAAATTTTTTTTGGGGGGTTTTTGGGTTTTTTTTTTAAAAACCCCCCCCCCAAAAAAAAAAAAAAAAAATTTTTTTTCCCCAAAATTAAAAAAAAAAATTTTAAACCGGGGGCAGGGGGGAAAAATTTTTTTAAAAAAAACCCCTTTTTCCCCCCCCCGGGGGAAACCCCTTTTCAAAAAAAATTTTTTTTTTTGGGGGAAAAACCCAAAATCCCCCCCCCGGGAAAATTTTTTTCCCCCCAAAAAATTTTTTCCCCCCAAAAAATCTAAAAAAGGGGCGGGGGCCCCCAAAAATTTGGGGGAAAATTTTTTTTAAAAAATTTTTGGCCCCAAAAAACCCCCCCCAAAACCCCCCTTTTTTTAACCCCCGGGAAAAAGGGCCCCAAAATTTTAAAACCCCAAAACGGGGTTTTTTTTTAAAAAAAATTTTTAAAAAGGGGGGGGAAACCGGAACCCCTTTTTTCCCAAAAAAACCCCCCCTTTAAAAAAAAAACCCCCAAAAAACCCCAAAAAACCCCTTCCCCCAAAAAATTAAAAAAAAGGGGAAAAAACCCCCCCAACCCCGGAAAACCTAAAAAAAAAAAAATTTTTAAAAGGGGGGGCCAAAAAATTTTTAAAAAACCCCCCCCTTAAAATTTCCCCCCCAAAAAAACCCCCCCCCTTTTTTGGGGCCCAAACCCCCCCAAAAAACCCCCCCCCAAAAAAAAAAAAAAAAACCCCAAAAAAAACCCCCCCAAAACCCAAATAAAAATTTTTAAAAAATTTTAAAAGGGGGGCCCCCAAATTTCCCCCAAAAAAAAAAAACCCCAAAAATTTTTTTGGGGGAAAAAAAACCCCCCCAAAAAAAAGGGCCCCAAAATTTCCCCCAACTTAACCGGCCCCCCAAAAATTCCCCCCCCCCCCCCAAAAAAACCCCCCCCAAACCCCTTTTCCCCCCCCCTTTTCCCCCCGGGGCCCCAAAATTTTCCCCCCAAAAACCCCTTTTCCCCGCCTTTAAGGGCCCAAAACCCCCCCCAAAAAAAACCCCCCAATTTTTTTTTGGGTTTTTTCCCCCCCCCCCCTTTTCCCCCAACCTTTTTTTTTTTTTAAAAAAGGGGGCCCCTTGAATTTTTTAAAACCCCTTTTTCCCCCCTTTCCCCCTTTTTTTATTTTTTTTTTTTTTTTTTCCCATTTTTAAATTAAAAGCCCTTCCCCCCCTTCCCCTCTCTCTTCTTTTATATATATATATATATGAGAAAAAAATCGTGGCATATCCCCCGGGGCGTAGCCCTCTCCACAATAAAAATCGTTATTTTTTAGGCACCCTTTACGGGTTTTTCCGCAGGTGGCACCATCTCCTTTTTTAAAATCAAGGGAAAAAAATTTCGGGCCTTTCCGCACATTTAACTCCGTCGGGGTTAATGGGGAGTCCCAACCCCGGCCACGGGGGGGCCCTTATATATATAAAAAATTGATTTTGACCCAAAAAAAATCCAGCCTTTCAATTTTTGGGCCCTCCCTGTATTGTGTTCAAGCTGTGAAAAATTTCAATTCTTTTTTAACCCGTTCTCCCTCCCTCTTTTAATCATCTACTTTTCGTTTTCCCCCGGTGTCTATCCGGGGAACCTGAGATATTCCCTGCGTATCACATGTCCAAACCCTCTCAATATCTCTTCTATTGATAATGCTCATATTCTCTTTGTTTTCTACTGTACAATCAATTCTTGGTTAAAAAAAGTTTTGACCCGGCTTTTTAAAAATCTTTGGGGGAAATTGAAGGGAAAATGGGTTTGAACATATTTTTTTTCTGTCATTTTTCCACCACTCTGATTGGAAGTAAATTTTTAAAAAATTAAGGGATATATTTCGTGGTTTTTAAACTTTGTTTTTGACGAAAACCCCTAAATTATAAATCACGGCACCGTCGGTTTTTTAATTGTTTTAAAATGAAACGATTAAATCGTATCGTTTTTACTTCGAAAAATTTTTATCGTGTTATAGTTTTTTCGATTTTGTAAAAGTATCGATATTACAATTTAATTTGTATCGACATTATGTATTCCAAAAACGTATTAAAATTTTTCAATATCTTTCAATTATTTTGGGATTTTGACAAATTGGTTTGTATCCCTTAAATTGGGAAAAAGTATCGACATTACTTGGGTTTGTTTCAAATTCTTGGGTTTTTTCTACTTTCAAAATTTTTCGGTATCGATATTACAAGGCCCGTTCGGCAATTGATTTTCGACTTTTAGGCGGGATCGACATTACAATTATTTAGTTCGACTACAAAATTCAATATCGATATTTTAAATTTTTCCAAAAATATCGATTAACAATTTTTAATTTATATTAAAATATAAAATTTTTTATGTGTGTTCCCGCCCGACTTTTTAAAAAAAACACACATTTCTTTTTTCCCACATTTTTGACACACGTCTTAACTAAAGAGACTCTTTATATTTTACGGTTGGTTTTCTGTCATTTCCGCAATCATGGCCCCAAAGGGGACTTTAAAGAAGGGGCTTTCTTCATTATCATAACTGTATGGGGGAATTCCCTTCCTTTAAAAAATAAGTAAGTTTTTTCTTTTGTAATAAAGGTAATGGAAAGCTGATTTAAATTCCTCATGTTGTACCCCCAAAGCAAAAAAGACCAAGCCTTCCAACTGGAATTTTTGGGGCTTGGGAAAACCCTTAAAAAAAAAAGACCCGAAATCAGATGTGCTTAAAATTTTAGGCTCATAACTGCAACTTCAATCGCTCTTAATTCCAATCCAACAAATCCCCAAGTCCATTTGGTGGAAAACCCCTCTGCTTTTATGTTCGTCCCCGGTTGGACTACAGGCGACAAAGGGGGTTCCGGGGGGGAAAAAGGTTTCACCGGAAATTCCCATGTTCGTGGCAAATCGAAAAGGTTGTGTCCGGGCCCCCCGCCTGCCCAGCTGTTCTAACGCGTTTTTACGGGCGACAACTCCCTGGGGGTGCGGGAAATTGCGGGCTGGCAGGAAAAAATTAGGGAAAGGTGTTCGTCCCGGGGCCCAAGGGTGCCACCGGCCAAGGGGAAAACCAAATGCCCGGAAAAGGGAAAAAAAAAATTATCAAAATTTTGGTTCCTAAAATGGGGGGTTCCAAAAGGGTTGGCGCGGCCCCCCAATTTTCAGTGCCCGGGCAAACCCCGGGCTTTTTCTTCAAAAAGCCTAAACCCGAACATTCCGGGGACATTTTCCATGAAAGGGCCGGTTTTTTCATGTCCCTCATGTCTCTCATTCCCCAGCCCAAAAAAAATATTACAAAGGAAAGAAAGTTTTTTAAAATACCAAATTTCAGCCAATGTAAAATATTTCTTTGTACGGCTGAAGCAAAGTGAAAAAATTTAAAACCTTTTACCTTTTTAAAAAAAAGTATTTTAAAAATTTTTTAATTGTAAATAAGGGTTTTGATCCTCTTTTCCCGGTTTTTGATGGCTTTTTTTTTCTCTTTTTTTTGAAATTTTTCGTAAATTTTTTCCCGTCCCCGTACAACAATATTTTAGTTTCAAAAAATACGCAAAAAACAAATGGGAAATGAAAAGACAAGATTGTTTCCCACCAACACTTTTTACCAGTGGGGAAACAAACAATGAAAACTCACCCTTGGGGAAATGTTCGGAAGACATTACCGGAAAAAGACTACAAACGGGCATCAAAACGGGAATTTTTCCCCATCGTTTATTGGAAAAAAAGCTTTTGGAAAATGGGAATAAAATTCCAACCCAAACCCAAAAACGGGATACAATTAAAAAAAAATTTTCCGTCCCAAGGGGAAAACCAAGAAAAAATGGAAAAGACTTTTCACCAAAAAACCCGATAAACCAACAAAAATGATAAAACTGGCCCCGAAAAAACAAATTAAAACCCCCCTTAACGGCTGGAAAAACCCAATTCCATCAAACCCCCTGAACAAAAACTAAAAAACACAGGGTGTTCAAGATAAAAAAGCGGGAATGGAAAGTTTAAAAAGAGAAGGTTTTGGTTTTGACTGATATAGTTCAAAGGGTTTTTATAAAGAATTGTAGTGGTTTTTAAAAAACAACAAATGACTTGGCAAACGCCGGTTTGGGTTTAAATTTCCCCTAATAGGAACGGGGATTTCAAATTTTTCAATGGCCCTTTTTTTGAACACCCTGTATAATCAGGCGCACTTTTGGTGACTTAGAGAAACCCCAAAAGGGGGACTGGTTGGGGCGCAAAGGGGGTTGGAAACGTCCCAATTTTCGGGGAAAAACCATCTTTTTTCGGGGCCCCATGGGGGGGCGTTGGCTTTGAAAACGAAAAGGGTTGGCTGACTTTTCCACCCTTTGGCCCGCAAATGGATTGGGTTTTTCATTCTTTCTTTCTAAAAATGGCCTTTAAAAAAATTTAAAATTTAAACCCAACCCGCAACGGGTGGTTTGACTGCGGTGAAAATGCCTGGAAAAACGAATTTTTGCGAGGGGGCATCAATCAACATCAAGCAAAGTAACCCGGGGTCTTTAAAAAACGAAAGGGCGGTCAAATGGTTTTCTGGAGTGCAAGACAAATTTCCAAACTGAAAATAATGTATTAACCCCTTTCCCTTTTTCAAAGGCTTCCCTTGTTTTTGTTTTTTTCCCTTTTTCAAATGGTAGTATTAACTTCCCCCTTTTTCAACTGGTAAATTTTACTTTCCCCTTTTTCAACCGAAATTTTTTCCCCCTTTTTCAACCGGGTTTTTTAATTTTTTCCCGATAATATTATTCTTTTTTTTGTTCGGGTTTAGTATTATTCCCCAGTACAACTATTTGTTTCTTCCCTTGTACAACTAATTTTTACTATTTTCCTTTTTTACGTAAAATTTTTTTTGTCAATAAAAACCCTGTTTTTCCATTTTTCCCAAATTGTCATATTTCACCCACCCGTTTTTTTTTCTCCAAAAGGGGGGGAACATTTTTAAGTGTTTAATTTCCCAAAAAAAATTTTCCGTGTTCCGCTTTTAATTTTTTGGCCTCAATTTTTGGAACCCCTATAAATTTTTTCCAAAAGTTAATTTTTAAAATTCCCAAAAGTCATGTCGTCTGGAAACCCGGGAATTTTCCTAAAATTTTGAAATTATTTTTTTAAAAAATCTTTGAACAAACTTCTCGGCATTGTTTGTACCTTTTTGGGGGTGATATTTTTAAATCCTTCCCTGGTTTGTGAAAAAAAAAGAATGGAGCACTGCAAATCACGGTTGGCAGGGAACCCGGGTAAGCTACTCTGGTAAAAAAAAAAAACCTCCAAAAAAGAATTGCATGCCCACTTTTGGCTTTTATGGGTGGAGGGCCCAAACGTTTTTGGGTCGGATCACATACAAATCCCCTTTTAAACCCAAAAAATCAAAAATGGGTTTTGTTTATCGTATGGGAAAATTCGTAAAATTCAAAAATTTGTTTAATTTTAAAGGGTATTTTAAAAAAGTTATCCGTTTATGAGAAATAAACAAAAACACCCCCGGTTCCTAATCTCCCAAACTCCGCCTCGCAAATCCGGGGAAAACGGCGGCCCCCCACGCCGGGTTTTGGGGGTTTTTAATATTCCTTTTCAAAAGGGGATGGGTTCTTTTCGGGCTGCCCTATCCGACCCCCTCTCTTTCCAAACGGTCGGGGAGGTTGGGGGTACTATTAAAAAATGTTAAATTTTCAAAACTTCATGTTTAAAGAAATCAGAACTTTGGCCTGCCACTGGGGAAAATCTGGTTTTCTTCTCAACTCTGGGTTTCCAAGAAAAACTGGGCGTACTGTCTGCTACAATTTTCACAGAACCGCCGTTGAAAAAATCGTAGGGAAAAAACAAGAAATGGAACCCACCCACATGTTTTTTTTTGAGGGTTTTAAAAGGGATTTAACAACATGAAAAGACCAATAGGAAATGGGGGACCCACTCTTGTGTGCTTTGTTGATTTTAAAAAAACTCTTTGACGGGATGATAAACCCAATCTTGAAATATTTTTAAAGGGGACCGGAATGCCGGAAATCTACAAATATGGGGGGGTCGGAATCATCGGTCGAATCGGGCCGTGGGGAAGGGTTTGCGGTTGGGGGTTTTGGGAAAAAACAATTTTTATACAGTATTACATAAAACGATGACAAATGAAAAATTCAATCCAAAAATATTTGAACCTTTCATTAATTTTAAGGAAATACAAGCACCCGGGAAAATAAAAAAACAAAAAATGGGGGAAACCAAAGAAAAATGTTAACATCATCCAAAAATGTTTTATTTTCCTCCAATTATCCCGATGGGAAAAACCTCGGAAAATTTTGGTACTTTTTGCTAACAAGGGTCCTCTGTTTTTCCCCTTTTTGGGGGACTTTATTCTGTTTTACACACAACTTGCCAGAGGGGAAAAAATTCAATAACGTATGTCAAAAAAGAAGGACATCCGGGAAAAACTTGCCTTTTCTCTCCGAAAGGGAAAAAGGGGGTGCCGGGAAAAAAAGGGTGATTAAGAAACGGCCGGGAATATAAATCTGAAAAATCCCCCAAAAAAAAAAAGGCAAAAGTACTGCGTTGGGTAAAATAAAAAAAAACAAAATACTTTTTTGAAAGAAATTCTTTAAAGAAGGGGGTTTTATTCTTATCCCGACCATTTCTTTTTTTTTTTTCCTTTTCTCGGTCGTTCTTCCCGGGCCGACTTTTTTGGTTTTAAAGCTTCCAAAAACGGGTTTAAAAGTTTCGTCCCCCTTAAACCCCAAGGTTTGGCACCCCTTTGCTTTCCCCGTTTCCCTTTCGGAAAAAATTTTTAGGGCTGCCCTCCCCGGGGAAAAAAATTTCAATCGTGGCCCCTTTAAAATCCCTTTATCCCGTATTTGGGCCTTGGGCCCTTTTTAAAAATTTTTTTCCCAAACAAACGCGGGGTTTTTTGGCTCTTATGAAAGCACTCTTTAATGATCTTTTTGTATATTTGGGAGCTAGCCAAAATTTTTATATATATATATATATATGTTTTCACAAAAAATAAATTCACCACCATCCCATTTCCCAAAAAACAAAAAATAACACTTCTTCATGGAAATATGTAATGTTTAACATTTTTATCATTTAAAAAAATACTTTCCCTAAATATACTGCTAATGGGAATTCAAAAAAAAACATATCTTTCTTTACAAACACATTTGAAATTTAATTTTCAATTCCCACTAGCCCCCTTTGTCATAAACCCACATTTATAATTAATAACTTTCTCATACCTTTTCACAACAACCTTTTATACATCTTACTCATCCACACAAACTTTCCTTTTTATCTTTAGACATGTAAAAAAGGAAACATCTTACAAAACACATTAAAATTTAAAAATTAACTTCAAATTGAAATTCAGCTAAAATACAGCAGTGACAAATTTACGGCCCCGAAGGGCTGCTATTTTAAAAATTTATGTTTTCACAGTAATTTTTATTTTTGGGTTTAAAAGTTTGGGAAACTTGTTTCTGATAAATTTTTTAAATTTTAATTTTATTTCTTTAAACCCCCAAAAACTTTTTTTATACCGACCATTAAGCAACTTCTCCCCCTTGTTCTCCCAAAAGCCCAAAAAACCAAACCGTCCCGTTTTACAGTAATTTTTTTGTAAAAATTTTGTTTTGGGAAATTTTTTTCTGGAAAACGTCTGTCCCCCCTTTTTTAATTTGTATTCTAATTTTACTGGCTTGTGTCGCATGGAAATTGGTTCTGTTGGTGTAATTTTGGGAAATTTTTTAAAAGCTTTTATTTAATAATTAAAAAATTCTTGTGATAAAAAGCTATTTATTATATCCTTTTTCTTGTGTAAAATTTTGTGTGTTTTGGTTTTTTCTGTGAATCTTTTGGGGGTTTTCATGTTGCCTTTTTTGGTGGTTACCAACAAAGCTTTTTCTATGATTGCCTGTGGGGTGAAATTTTTTTTGAAAACTTTTAAAACGCCCGGGGGACACTGGGCCGAACACACTTTTTAAAAATCAAACAATGGGTTTTGTGCCAAATTTTTTACATTTTTTTTCCCCCCTACCCAAATAAAAATCTTTCATGTAATTTTTTTTATTTCTAATAAAGCCTGATTAAAATTTTTACCATTTTATTTTTTAAAATTGTTTGGGGTTTTAACAAATTTTGTTCCTTTTCTTTTTTATCTCTGTCTATTCTGTCGGGTGCTTTTTTAGAAATGTTTTAAAAATAATAAAAAATGTGGGGGGAAGGGGAACTTTGTCAATATCAATATTTAAAGGGCCCAAAAAGCTTTTGGTGCATGTTTTTTTTACCATGGCCAATTTAATAAAAGGGTTTTAATTTTTTGAAAAAATTTTTCAGCTGTTCCCCTTAGAACCCAAATCTTTTCGTGAAGGCACCCCCAACTTTTTTAATTTCCCATTCCCCTTTTTTAACCCCCCACCCGTTAAAAAAAATTTAAACTCCCCAAAAAAACCCCGGTTTTTCCCTCCCCCCCCCTAACCCGTGTCAGTGTTTCTATCCGAATTTCATTCTGTCATGGTTTTCTACTTTTTGTAAAATTTTTCTTTAACAGCTATTCTTTCAAATAGTATTTAATTTAGAATTTGGTTTTGTAAATTTTTTTTCATTTTTTTGAAACTGTTCCGGGCCTGGGCACCTCCCCCCCCAAATCTGATTTCTGGGGTTCATCTGCTTTTTGCCCGAAAAATCCCCCCTGCTTTCACTAAAAAGTGTCAAAAAAAACACCCAAAAACTTTAAAATGGGATATGTTTCCTCCATTGATGACCCTCCCGGGCCCCCAAACCCCTTTCCTCCAGTCTCTTTTAAATCTTTCGCACACGCCCCCTGATTTTGTGGCATCTCCTTCCCCGCTTTTAGGCTTTTTATGTTTTTTTTTCTTGCCTCCCCTGATTCCCAAATTCTTTCATAGAAATAACTAAAAGGTTGGACTTTACAATTCTCTTCCCTTTTCTGATATTCCCAAGGGTCTTTTTTAAAAAGGGAATTTCATGTGCTTTTTCACTTCTAAAGGTAATTTTTTGCCTGCTGAAATCTTGGGAAAATTTAGACCGCCGGGGGGAAATTTGTGATGTTTGTTTCCGGGTTTTACCATTTTTTTAAACAAGGGGGTTTTTTTCTGCATGTTATTTCATTATGTGGTGGGTTTTGTTTGGGTTTTTTTCTCAAAATTTTAAAAAATTTCTTCCCTTTTTGAAAAAGGCTTTTTAAAAAATTTACTACGATAGAGATAATTTTTTTCTATCTCTTTTAGAGGGTTGAAAGCATGTCGTTGTGCGTTTTTTTTATGTAAATTGTCTTTCCTTTCCCTCAACCTCCTTTTAAAAAATATAAACACTCAAAGGGTTTGTGCAAAAATCATGGAGGAAAAATCCAAAGAATTTGGGCTTAAATTTTATGACATTTTGGGAAAAAACCAAAAACATTTTGTTTATAATGAAAACCCAAAACTACCTCTTTCCAACATCGAAATTAAACTCGTCCAAAATTTCCAAATTTTTCGGGAATGGGTCCCGGCAGTGAAAATTTTTTGAATGCTTTTAATAAAGGCCTTTAAATTTTTGACCCCATCTCCCCCATCCGGGGAATTTTAAGGGGGAAAACATTATTTAAATTTTTTCCCAAAAACCCAAAAAAATCATTTTTTCAAACACTTTAATTGGGGTTTTGATTTTTTTTTTTTCGAAAAATTTTCTCACATGTCCTACACGGGCCCTTTAAAATTTGGTTGTCTTATTGCCAAAAGTTAATATAATAGTATTAACTTGGGTTTAAAAAAATATCTCGCCGAAAAGATAATTTTAAATTTTTAACTTTCTCATATTATATATAATTTTTTTGTGGTTCCTTTAAATTTAACAAATATAATTTATTATTTACTTTTTTTTTCCCAAAATTCCAAAGCATAATTTACGAACTTACAATTTAGTCTCCAAAAAATAAAATCGGTCGTTGGGGTTTTTCGGGGAAAAGTAATAATGTCTTTGTCTCAAAATTTATGGAAAGATTCATCTAGTCACATTTAACTAAATTTTTTCACTAAACTTGCTATTCATTTAAATAACCCAAAAAAACCCGCAAAAAAATTTTAAATTTTGCCAGAAAACGTTTTCCTCTGTAAATAACAACACTGGTTTTTCAAATCGGTAACCCCTGAAAGTCAAAGTGACATCGCCGGGGCGTCAATCGGCGGATTTAAGGGAAAAAGGGGCCTTTCCGGAGGTTTCCCCGGAAAAAATTACGGCGGTTTTTTTAACAAAAAATTTTGGGGTGAACCGACGGGAAAATTTTAAATTTTAAATTTCGGTTTTAGGGAACTTTTCCCCTTCAAAAGTTTATAAAATTTTTTGGTTTTGGAATACTTTAAAATTTATAATAAATTTTATTTTTTATGGGAAAAAAAGACATGTAAAACCAACCGATTTATTTTCCCCTTTCCACCCCTGGAAACCCAAAATTGGGTTTAACAAACCCCTTCAAGCAAATTTTTGGGGGTTCCCGTCGGTATTTAAACCGAAAAAAATTTTTGCCTTCTTTCCTGAAATGACTTTTGGGGGAGTTCCGGGGCTTTACCCCTTCAGGGGGTCGTGGAACGACCGGTGTTTTGGGTTAAAACCAACGTCGGTTAAATTTTAACAGGTTTTTGAAAAGGCCATCAAGTGTTCGTCTGTTCCCGGGTTTAAAAACACCCTCTTGTGCGGGTTTTTGGGCAATTTTTTGGGGAGGTTCGGTTCCCGGATTAAAGGGGGCCTTTCAAAGTCTACCCGCAGCATATGACGTCCTTTTTCTTCATCATCCATTCCCGATCTCATGGCGTGGTTTGGGTTTTTTTTTTGGTTTTTTTCAGGGGGTACTGTTTTGAAAACATTGTTTTTGGGGGGTTTACTGATTGATTGATTGGTAAATGCACCCTCCCCGGGGACTTTGGGGGTAAGCAAAGTTCTCCGTCTTTATCTTACACAGAAAATCTCCTTTTAATGCCGAACTCCGCCCACTGGCGAAATTCCCAAAATTTAAAAGGGGGGTTGGAAAATTTTTAATTTTTCTTTCTAATTTTTTTTGTCCGGGGGGTGGCTTTCCATCGATTTCCCGGTTTAAACCCCCGGGGTTTTTACGACCAAAGGGAATGGGCCCACGTTTTTTCGTCGTCTCCCATTAATTTTGATCCCCACCACCTTTCGATCGGGATTTTGGAAAAAATGATTTTTACGGGGGCCCGGACCTTTTATCAACGGGCTTTAAACCCACCCTTTAAAACCCGGTTTTTATCAGGGGCGGGTGTTGTCACCCTGCAATTCTTCCTTTTGTGGGCGTCTGTGGCCCAGCGGTAAAGCTTACACCAAAATTCTTTTAAACACCGCGACGAAAAATTTGGGAAACAAATGTGTTCCTTTTTTTACCAACGTTTAAAAATAATTCCCCCTTTGGAAAAAATGGCAAACTATTGAATGTTAAAATGGGGCATAGAAAGGTTCCCTTGTTTTTTTGTGGGTTTACGGGGATGTCATTAAAAAAATGATCATTTTATTATATTTTTTGTGATGTCACAAAAGTGTCTGACTCACAATCGGTTTTTAACGTCCCTTAAATTTCTGACGTCCGTAAGGGCCTTTTCCCTCCAACAAAATTTTTGACGTCCTTTAAATTTTTCCCCCCGTTTCTGACGTCACGGAAAAAACTCACGTCCCAAGACTCCGACATGTGCTTTTATTCCCGTTTCCTAGCTTTTTTTTCTCTGTGCTAAAAAAAATTTTCAACCTTCCGGAAAAAACAAATTGTGCTCTGTCGTCAAACCCCAATTATCAGAAGGCCCCTTTTTGGGGCCTCTTTTGCGTTGTTTTTTTTTTTTTCTTTTGTGGGGAAAAAAGGGAAAGATATGTTGAAGGGGGGGGGTAACGATAAACCTCCTCCCCGGGGTCGCTCAATTTGTTACGGGCATTCCGTCATTCGGGGCTTTGGCCCAACTTTCTGAATTTAAAAAAAGTTTGCGGCGGTGAAACCCTGTTTAAATGCTCTGTCGTTAAATTTCTGTTTAAACCCGCTAAAAAAAGATTAATTTTTTGGGCCCGGTTTGTTGAGTTTGGGGGTTTTATTTATGTGACCCCCGCCTTCGATAAAATACCCATGTGTGCTCTGATCTCTTTTTTACCAGGAAAATTGCGGAAAAAACCCAACTCTCCCGGGACCTGCCGAATTTTTAGTTAAGAAAATGGTGAAAGTATTTTGGAAATTTTTTTAAAAGGGGGATTTCCATTTTTTGGGGCGCATGTTTTTCTCAATTTTGACTTCAAGGGGTTTTTTAAAAACTCCGAAACCATTTATTTTCCGTCTCCGGAAAAAGGGGCTTGAACTCGATCAGGATTTTCTGAAATAAAAATATCCAAAAACTTCCCCGGCTCGGAAAAGGCCCCCAAAAATTTAAAAATTTTTTGTTTTTTTCCCATAAAACTTTCTTTTTGACTGGGTTTGGCCCCTTTTTGTACAGGTTTCCTTTTTCTACCAAAACCATGCCGGGAAGGCCGGGGGGGGATAATTCATTTCCCTTTTTCATCTGTTCTTGATCGCCCAGCCAGTGTTGTTTTTGGAGATGGGTTGTTTTGGAAGGAGTTGTTGTGGAGATGTGGTTTTAATTTGGTGAAAGTGTTGTTTTATTAGATGTAGTTTTGTGGAATTGGTTGTTTGGGCTCTTGGCGGTAGTGTGGAAGGTGGTAGTGTAATTGTTGCCGAAAAAGTGGGTTTAAAAAAGAAACCGAAACCATAAAGAATTTAGGAAAATGATCAAGAATAAATTTTGTGTCTCCTAAAAAAATTTTGGGGGCAAACCTTTAAAATCAAAGTCAAAGGGCACTTTTTCAAATTCTCTAAAATGGTTATTTAACAAAAAATGCCAGATGTGGTTTTGCAACAACCAAAAAGAAAGTGGAAGACAGTGGTAGACAGAAAAAAATTTGCCCGTAAAATTTTTAAATTTGGTCTGTTTGGGTGCCCTTTCTCTTTTTTTTATCATTTTCGGAGTTTTTGTGGAAAAAAGGGGTATTTAAAAAAGGCCCCTTGCCTTTTTGCCCCCTTGGAACATGGCCCCCTTCGTTTTTCTGTCGATGATAAAATTCCCCGGGGTGGTTTTTTTTTGTTTTTGCCTTTATCTGGTTTTAAAATTTTAAAAGAAACCAAGATCCCGAAATTCCCAAAAATTTTAATTTTTAATTTCGGGAACGTAAATTTTCAATTGGAAAAAAAAATTTCCTTTTTCCCAAAATTACTTTTTAAAAAATTTTTGTTAAAGGGGGAAATATTGTTTTAAATTTTAAAAATTAAAACATGGACAAATCCCCAATTTTTAAATTAAAAATGGCACCAAAAAATTTTAAAACTTGTTCCAAAAATATTTCTTCAACATTATGATTCAGTTGGAAAGCGGCAAACGGCGAAAAAATAAAACAAAGAAGGTTTGGGAAAAACTGGGGTAAAAAAAAAGGGTTTTAGGTTAAAACAATTGGAAAAAAACGGGTACAACATCAAATTAACCTCGAAATAACAAATTAAAATTTTTAGGAAAATCTTGGGGAACGACAGTGCGCCTCCTGTTTCCCAAGTTGGGGAAAAACCGTCCCGGTGGAATCGAAATTTAAAAGAACGGAAAACGGTTTTGGCGCAAAAACCCGTCCCGCTTTTTTTATCCCCGCCTGTGGTGGAAGAAGGGAAAAAGAGGGAAAAAAGAAGAAAAAGGCCCCAAATTTTTAAAAAAAATCTGGCTTTGGAAGAAAAACTAAAATTTTTCTTTTTAAAAAAATTTGGGCTATTTTTTTTTTCTTCTGTACCTCTCTGAACCCATGTTTAAACCTTCCCCCGGTTGGAATTTGGTTTTTAAATTCTTTTATGGCCCTTTTGCCATGGGCTGATCTTTCCTGGCAGGGGTTAAAAATTAACGAAAGGGAAAGGTTAGAAAAGGCCCGGAAAAATTCCCAAAAAGGGCACAGTGCCTTCCACCCTTTAAAAATCTGGGTGCAACCAAAACCCTCCTATCGGAAAAAAAAGGATCATCCCCTTTTCTCCCCCCCCCTCTCCCCTTTTGTGTCTTTTCTTTTTTTTTTGTCTTGTCTTCTCCTTCTCCCTTTTGAAAGGCCCCCAGGGTTTCAACCTTTGTCAAAAGGGGCCAACCATAAAAAAAAAACCATGGTGGGGTACGGGGCGAAAACTTGATCAACGACTTTTATATCGTCAGTCTAGCAAAAGGGGAAAAATTTTTGGAAAAGCAAAAAATCAAAAAAAACGCTAACGACTTTACTTTTTAAAATAGTCTTCAGATGTTTAAACATCAGGCAAAAATTAAAGACTGGCATGGCTTCAATGTTTTTAGGGTTTAATTCGGCCCAGGAAACCCAACCCCCGGTCCCTAAAGTTCTTGTTATGGGGCTTTGGTTGGGCGAGCTGATGGTTTAAAGGCTTTCCCGGGTTGGGTTTTGGCGGGGAAATTGGAAACGAAACTGGATAAAATGGGTAATTTGGGGAAACCCCTTTAGCTTTTATGAACGAGCTGATAAATTTGGGTGGCATTTCTATGAAACTTTGGGATGAACAAACTGATAACAATTTTTAACGGATGGGGTGTGGGAATATTTTTGAAACTTTTAAAGGCTGGGTAAGGCATTTCTTAACTTTGGTAGAACGAAACTGATAGGTTTAAAGGGATGGCTTAACAGAAGGTTTTACGTCGAAATGAAAATTTTAAACCCTTTTGGGGAAAACCCAAATTGTCAGGATGTTAATCCACTTTTCCCGAGCAGAAAATGGTTTTCGTATTGGTGCGGCCCCAAAAAACAACATCCCAAACCCAACCCAAAAGTTGATTTAAACATCAAACTGATGTGTTGGGGTCACTGTGATGATTTTTGAGGGGGAGATCGAGAATATAGAGGTCAGATCCCTTTGATGGTCCCCCCTTTTTTGCCCCGATAAACTTCTGTTTTGGCAACCTCCAGGGTTCTATTTCTGTGAAGAAAGAGCGATGGCCCTTAATGGGGTTAAAATATGTTGACTATCTTTTCGCAACCTTCAGTTTTATTGAACTATCATAAAGCACTCTGACAACCCCTTCATTAATTAAGAGACTATCATCTGCCCCCCGGAAAACCCCTTTCATTTATCGTTATTGGATATCACCCAAATAAAAACCCGTCCAACCCTTCCTTTATACCCTTTTTTATAATCATAAAAAGAACTGATATTCATTTGTATGTTTTCAAAAAAAAACATTTTACTTTTTCTTTTTTTTTTCGTTTTTTTTTAAATTTTTGTCAGAACATTTCAAAAATAAAATAAATTGTTATTTAAAAAAAAAAGGAGGGCAAGCATCCGTTTTTATGTACAACCCAAACAACGTGATCTATGTCAAGGCCATGTTTGGTTTCACTCTTGGAACCCCAATTTACTTTATGTTTCTTAGTACCTTAAAAAGTTAGAATTATAAAAGAAGTTTAAAAAAGTTTAAATTTTTTATTTTATCGTTAAAGTTTTGAAAATGAATAAATGACAAAGTGAAAGGTTTTGGAATAGGGAAAAACAAATAACGTATCCAATAAAAAAGAGGATCATTTTCGGGCGGTGGGAAGGGGGGGTTTTGGAACATTGTAAAAACCGAAAATCGAAGGAGACGAGACAAGAAGGAGAGGGGCCTGAATCCTCTTGACCAAAAAGATATTATGCAGCCAAAAGAACGACAAATAAAAGGAAAGGATTTAAACAACATCGTTTTTTTGGTTTGGGGGCTGAACCGTTTCAAGTCGGAGATCGAGCACCCCTGGTGTCGGGGGGCAGATGATAGCCCCCATTAATGAAACAAAAAGAAAAATGTGAATAGCCGGGTTTCATGGTTGAAGACGCATGAGATAAAGAAACACCAAAGAAATTTTGGGGATCCATGATCCTACGTCACCCACGGCACGTAATGAGATGATATATCAAATAAGGGCTATATAAAGCCACCGACATGTCCTTCAGGTCAACCATGGGTTAACAAAGCACTCCAGACATTGCAGCTCAACCCATGGGGAAAAAAGCCCCAGACATTGCAGGGCAACCCCCGGGGTTTAAAAAAGCACCAGCAAAGAGAGCAACCCCGGGGTTTAAAAAAGCACTCCCGACATATGCAGAGTCAACCTGGAAAAAGACTCAGAAAATGCAAGTCAAACCCTTGGGGTTTAAAAAAGCCTAGACATTGGAAGCCATGGGGTAAAAAGCACTCCCGACATATGCAGAGTAAATTTAAAAAAGACTCCAGACAAAGCAGACAACCCCCGGTTAAAAAGCCTCCAGACATATGCAGGTAATATGGGAAAAAGCATCCCGACATTGAGAGTCAACCCCCGGTTAAAAAAAAACCCCGACATATAAAGTCAACCCATGGGGTTAAAAAAGACTCAGACATAGCAAAGTCAATTTAAAAAAGATCAGAATATGCAAGGGGCAACCTTGGGGAACAAAGCACCAGACATTCAGAGTCAACCCATGGGGTAACAAACACTCCCGACTTTGCAGAGTCAACATGTGTTAAAAAGCACTCAGACATATGCAGAGTCAACCCGGGGAAAAAGCCCCCAGACATATGCAAAGTAAACCCCAGGGTTAACAAACACTCCAGACTTTGCAAAATAATTTGGGTTAACAAAGCACTCAGACATATGCAATGTGGGTTAAAAAAACCCCAGACATTCCATATGCAGAGCAGCCCATGGGTTAACAAAGCACTAACTTTGCAATAACCAGGTTAAAAAAGCACTCAGACATACAAGTCAACCCATGGGTTAACAAAGCACTCCAGACATATGCAGAGTCAACCCATGGGTTAACAAAGCACTCCAGACATATGCAGAGTCAACCCATGGTTAACAAAGCACTCCAGAATATGCAAATAACCATGGGTTACAAAGCCTCAGACATATGCAAGTCAACCTATGGTTAACAAAGCACTCAGACATATGCAGAGTAAACCATGGGTTAAAAAAGCACTCAGACATATGCAGAGTAAACCCCGCGGTTAACAAAGCACCCCAGACATATCGCGTCAACCCATGGGTTAACAAAGCACTCGACATATGCAGCATCAACCCATGGTTAACAAAGCACTCCAGACATATGCAGCATAAACCCCAGGGGTTAACAAGCCTCCAACTATGCAGCATAAACCCATGTGTTAACAAACAAACAAAGACAAAACAACAAATACAAAACTGTTGTTACTGCCTGTAATATAAAATTTAGGATGGTGTTAGAAAGGGGATTGGGGGGCGTTGGAATTTGATGGTCACGTGGGCTAATCAGTCGCCCGAAACTGTTCAGGTTATGATTTTTAATTTAAGCCCCAACAAAAAAAAAAACATGTCCTTACCGGGTTGAACCCGGTTTCCCCCAAATGGAGCCGCGCCCTAATCCACTCGTTCAATCACTACTCTGCCAGACGCTCAAAAAACTCGGTAAGCTGCCTAACTTCTGCTCTATAGAGATCCCCCCTCCCCCTTCAGTGTCCCCTAAGAAGAGCAAAAGCTGTGAATGTTTTAAAGTTTAAAAAAAATATATATATGATGTAGTTGTGCTGTGTCTTTCACGTTGTCATTATCATTGAAACAATCAACACGGAGAAATTGTTGCTCAATAAGTGATAAAATATATTCCAAATAACTTTGTCACAGATGCCAAAGTATGGCGAGCAATCGGAAAAGTACAGTGCACCAAAAAACTACTTTGAGTAAAGTCTAGCATGGGACGAAACAATACACAAGCTCAGAAGCGTACAATGCTCCTGGATGAAGAGCACTTACCTAGAAGAAAATGTTGGGGAATAGTGTGTCATAATCGACTACCAATGTCATCATCCTACCACAAAAGTATCACTACCACCACATTTGCAGAAAAAACTACACTGTCATCAACTTTCCCTTTCACTGTCACACCCTCCACTATAGATTTCTTCAATCACTGTTGAAAAATAAAATCGTGCATATGTTCAAGGACTTAGCTATCAACAACAGAAAACAGTCGTCAATTTTCTAGGCACGACTTATACATTCAGTAGTTTGCCATTGCTTTCTGAACGGTGATGTCTATTTTTACCATTCGTAACCACTATTACGATC